>JAEMWC010000165.1:560000-655000 GCA_016490735.1 Pachyseris speciosa | reverse complement strand
AGAAAATACAGAAAAGAAACTTTAGTTTGTATCTAAACGGCTTGAGCTCTTGTCGGGAAAAGATGGGGAATGTGAGGGAACAGAATCAACCACACCTAAGGACAAAAGGTACGTTCAGAAACTCAGAAGCATTCAGAATTCAGATTCTGTGAGTGTTTCAACTCTCTGTTGAAAAGTTACAAGTTTTAAATTGTAATGTTTATAGGTGCCTCTTTTATTCATTAAAATGTTTAGGTTATCGATACTTTCTATCGCGAATTTTGCTACAGATCTGACAAACTTGTAACAGACTCGAATTTGTGTCGTCGAACTCGGTCTGTGATCATACTCTGGCTGCGGTCGTCCGAATTTTCTTTTCACTCTCATGATTACAGACAGTTTTGGACTCCACTAAGTCCTATTATTACTAAAATCGACTACATCGATCGTCTGTCAGTTCAGCCTTCTAAGCCACTTTAGCTCTTAGCTGTTTGCCTGTTTTAAAATGGTACTTGATCTCTTGGGAATGAAATTAATAGAGCTTTATCCATGCCCACATTGCTCTCCTGTAGTGATCTAATTCAGATTTTCGGACGAATATGCCCACATAGGATTGCTCTTTGGGTATCCAAGGTGTACAAGGCTGGGGTGTATCCGTAAGTATGAAAATAATTTGAAGCATGTCGGTAGCTTTGCGCTGTTGCAACCCAAACAGTATGTTGAGACTAATGATATTGATAAGATTCTATGTCAACTTAGTACTTACATTTCCATCCTGCAGCTGACCACTATAGTGACGCCATATTGTCAGCAAGTTTTGAAAGTTTGAGACACCCTTTTAAAGAAATTTTAAAAAAGAAATGTTCATCTGAAACCTTTAATTTCGTATTAAAGTATACTGAAAAGTGCACTAAAACCAATAAAAGCTTAGGAGATTTATAGCTGTCCCTGTGTTTGGCGATCTGTAGATATTTATGTTAGGTTTTGGTAGCTATTCCATAGTGCATATGAAGAATGTTGCAAGTTATATTATTTCCTGTGTTATTTCGTGGTCACAGTGTTTAAATGAGGATATTGATGCCCCTCTATCCTTCAACAATTCCTCTCCGAACAGTTAGGCTGACCTTATTCACCAACACTGACACTCGAGCGCTCACGGAAATAGCAACAGGAATGTGCTGAAAAGTCTTGATGAGCCACACATCCGAATAGGCGTTTCAATTCTGTATATATAAAGGAGAAGCCTGTTTCCAAAATGCTTTACATTCTCACTTAACATTTCAATTGTAGAAGAGAGCCTGAAAATCTTAGCGGTCAAATGTTTTTAATGTTATCACATTCCAGCACCAAAAAGATCTAGTCACATTAAAAAGAAGGTTGGAGATAAAGCAAGCTACTGTGGTTATAAGGGTTATTCTCCTAAATTTCATTAAATGGCCGTAAATATCTGTAAAGTTGACCTGCTATCGTATAAAATCACAACGAACTAACCTTGGTAAATGTCGCGCATAGGAGGATCAACAGTATTACTAGGCCATCCCTTGGAAGCGATATCATCGCTTTTCGTACAATTTCATACAGATTTCAACTAGAAAATGTTGGAAGTAAGTTATTAAAGGCTCTAGTACATCAAACATTTATCACTGGCACTTGGCAAGACGATGATGCTAAGTGATTACTCAAACAAACGACCAAACGAGAGTAGTAATTAAGTAAAACAACAAATGTATATGTATCTCTGCAAGTTATAACCTTGTAAATCCCACTGACGGCCAACAGAATCGCTGGAAATTGAACTGCACATAAATAAAGGTTCTCAAATAGGAGCAAGACATGCAGCTACTGCATCCTATCCCCCTCTCTCTCCCCCAGTCCCCAACACTTCAGGTCCGTACTTGACATTGCACTTCTTCGGGCGACGTCAGCAATCGACCGTAAAAAGCCAGTCATGTCTTTGTCTGACTGTTAAAAACAATGTGAGAGGAATCCTTATGTGCTAGGCCAGTGGCCTGTTATTTCTGTCACCGGTCGAGGAATTCAAACATGCCACAATGCGCGGTAAATGGCTTGTCCATTCGCGTGCCATACTCTTCACTGAGCTTCATGACCTGACATAGCACCTTTTCACGGAATGCGACATAAACTGTCTGCAGTGGATGGTGTATTCCTCAGAATGAATAGGATCATTATTCCCTCAAGCCTCCAGAGGAATGTGGTCAAAACAGCACGCCACCTGGGGCACCTTGGAATGACCAAAACCAAGCAGATGCTGCAAGAGAAGTACTTGTCCCCGACAATGAACAGCATGGTAGAGAAAGTCATAGGCCAATGCTATGAATGTCAGGTGACAACAAAACAGCACTCTCAAGAACCCGTCAAGAACCAGTCAAAGACGCATTCAGCAGAATTCCGGCCGACAAGCAACAAGCTAAAGACCATGATCGCCACGTATGGTGCACCAAGTGACAACGGACCACCATTTAATTCAAGAGAATTTGCAGAATTTGCAAAGAAAGAGTAATTTCACCACCCCCGTGTCATACCAGAACATGCTCGTGTAAACAGCGAAGGTGAGAGTTTGCTGAGTGAGCTGAGATTGCCAATATAAAAGGTAAATAAAGCTCCACTGCTGTTGAGGAACTGCTGATAGGCTACCGCTCAACGCCACACACAGCCACCGGTGTAGCCCCATGTGAAGCTCTAATGAACAAACAAGTCAGGACCGAGCTCACCTATCAAATGAGAGAGGGCGACCATGGAAGTGACAGCGAGGCATCCATCAACAAAACGGATGAAGAAAATAAAGTGAAAATTAAACAGATTGCTGAGAACAAGAACGCCAAGGAGCACGATTTCAACTTCGGTGATCACGTCTTTCTGAAACAGAAGAAGACCGACAAGTGGTCAACAGCTTAGGAACCAGCATTCTACATCATAACTCGTATTGATGGTTCAAGCATATATAGCAGCCAAGAGGGTCACAAATCGACGACTTGTTTATCGCGATTCGAGTTAATTCAAGCTCGCCAACACATTGGTAGAGACTGGGTTGAATCAATGGGAAGATACCGATTGTGAAGAGTGGAGATAGTCAACCCTTCGAAATGCGGAACTTCTGCCCTACCCAGATGCTATACTTAATGGAGACCAGGCAGAGGATACTGCAGTTACTGGAGACTAGGCAGACAAAGCTGCAGTTGGTACAGAGCAGACACTGGAAGCACCCTAGAAGCAAACAGATCAGTAGAAAGACCTGTCCTGAAAGAACAACAGGCAGTGCTGACCGCATCCAGACCTAAGTGTAGCAGAAAGCGACCTCACTACGTGCAGAATTATGTTGTCTGAAACGGACAAGGACGCTCGTTTCACTGACACTTCATATTTTTTTTGTTCATGTTCAAGTTAAGGACGTTTGCATGTTCTAGTTGTTCAGACAGTGGACCTTTCTGAAAAGGGGAGAGATGTAGTATCCAGTCCATTCCACTGAGCTTCATTCGGGTTCTCGAATAGCATAGTTTGTTTACATCGACATTCGAACCAATTCCAGTCGGTGGTTTTGGTTTTATTTGCAGATGATTTGTATCACCAAACGTATTTCTCTCGATCATAACCAGAAGAGAAATACTCCTTTTCCCGTTGAACATAGGATCATGAATGAGGCGAGTCTGTCACGTACCCTCTTCAGGGGTTTCCTCTGTTGTCCTCTATCGGCCGGCGGTGTTACCGCTTTGACAGCACTTTCGATGATGTGTAAAATTGTGCTAATCTTGGGGACAAAAACCCGAAGTTTATTTTGCCTCCGGTCGAACGAATTAATTTTATATCGGAAAAGCCTCATACTTTGTTAGCTTATTATCTCCTGAATGATATAGCCCAGTTTGTTTGGATGTCCGTAGAAACGCAAGAGCAGCTATTAAAACAACGCGCACATGCCCACAGGAGCGATTTTCCGAAAGGCACCCCTAAACCGAGGTTTATAGTAACCTTAACAGTGAGCAACGTTTAATTGTTATAGTTGGCAAGATCTTATCTCGCTGATGTAATTAGGACGTGTGTTTTTTAAAGCACTGCGAATGCCCTTTAAGCCACCGGCACTGAAACTTTGTTTCCCTTAATTCTTACGCGCGACGGAAGAAAAATAATAAGAAGGAAACCCACTTGTTATGCGTCTCCCTTGTGGTATTTCTCTTAAACAGCTTGAACAAGCTCAAACCGAATTTAAATTCGAGTCCATGTCGTTCGAAAGTACTCCATTACCGCATCTCTTGAGGGTAATGTCAAGGAAAAGTGATAGGTTACTTCTTTTTAACTCAAATCAATTTTCTATAATAAATTTACTCACCGCTTTAGCAGATTTTCTTCAAGTAAATTTTCCTTGATACGGAATAAATATTAAGAAATGGAATTGTGACCTCCAAAGCAGGTCAACTGTAAGTAGAAAGCAGGTGGGTTTTAGAGGTCATTGATATTTGAAGAGGTTGTAATTATCACTTTCACTTATAACCGTTTGCGCGACTCACGTGCATCTTGTGTCATATTCTGATCTCGCTTATCTTCTGTACTTCGTGCGTACGATTTCCGACGAACACTTGAGTGCGACCTAAGACACCACCGAAGTCTTTGGTGTTTCCTGATTGGTAAACGAGGAAATTATGCAAAGTAGCTCCCCTTACTCAGCCCTACCAAGCCACCCTGTGTGAAACCGGCTCAAGGTACGTTACAACAACACTGGTTAATTTGTTTTATTTATCTTTTCGAGAACTTTTTCGGTCATCGATACTGAAGCCATTATAACCAACGAGGCGCGTAGCGCCGAGTTGGTTATAATCATTTCATATCCAGCAAGCCTGAGTAGAATAATTGTTTTATTAAAAACTTTACGACGCATAATTGAGAATCTGATCAAATAAAGTGAAAGAAAGGAACTCAGAGAAAGAGAAAACCAAAAGAAAAAAAATAATAATAATAAATAAAACGAATAAATAAATAAACAAAATAAGGAAACATTTGTCCATCACATGACTAAACAAAAAGGGCGCGAAAACCTTTCGGCGTGTTGCAACGTTTCCGAGCAAAGTTGAATGAATAACGTTGAAGCTTCAGTTTAGGGTCCTTTTTATACAATACAATACATACTAATATATATTATGAAAGGTGTTTGTCATTGTGGTTTCAAATGAAAACTGAGAATGACAATTCAATTCCCTCCCTTGATACGTTGATCATCAAGGATTCGAATGGATACCTCTCTACCAGTGTTTACAGAAAGCCTACACACACTGACCAGTACCTAGCGTATGATTCACACCACCCGTAATCTGTAAAACGTGGTATTGTCAAGTGCCTGTACGATCGATCTAAACACCTCATAACAAAACCATCAGTTATCTCTCATGAAAAGAAACACCTCTCATCGGTTCTTGTTTCCAACGGTTATCCGTTTTCGTTTGTAAAAAATCTTACGAAAACCAAGGGACGAACAACCACTAAAGAACCTGAACCTGAAATTAAATCTACTGTGGTTCTGCCATACGTCAAAGGCACATCGGAGGCTCTTCGCCGTTGCCTACAACAACAAGGCATGCGGACTGTTTTCAGATCTGACACAACTCTTAGATCACACCTAGTGCGACCTAAGGACATTGTCGATCCAGTCAAATAAGACGGAGTAGTCTACAAGATTCCCTGCGAATGTGGCAAGGTTTATATTGGAGAGACGGGAAGATCTATGCATGAACGGATTAAGGAACACGATAGAGACATACGGCTTGCTCGAACCCAATCCTCCGCCGTTTCAGAACATAGCAACGCGACCGGAGGTTATCCGCTCTGGGACGAAGTTAAATTTATTGACCGAGACCCACATTGGTACACCCGTAGGTTTAAAGAGGCTATTCACATAAGACTTCACCCTAACAACATTAACAGGGACAGTGGAATTGAAATTCCTGAAGCGTGGATGCCCACGATCAAACAACACAACAGCCGATCAGTACCAAAGCGGACCGCTGAGGGAACAATTTCTAGTCTGAACGACAAGGATCGAAATCCTCCAATCAACAACAGCCTAAGCGAGGATCGAAACGCACCAATCACCACCAGCCACGGTGCCAGTCGACACCATCGCCTGATGAAGACCAGCAGTATAGCGGTCGAAACGTCGCGATCCACATCTTTGTGACTCAATCGTGAGACAAAAGATTAACTCAGCTATCACAATACATACTAGTTATGCAACGCTTTCGAGTGGTATACCGTCGAATATCCCACGAGTCACTTGTATTTTAATTTCTTGGTATACACACGAGCCTTTAGGCTAGTGTGTATACCATGAAAATACAACGGACGAGTGGTATATTCCACGGTATACCACGAGTAAGGGTTGCATAACAATTTATACAATGCCATAGAAAATACAGTGGCCAGCAAGGCCAGCATGAGCGGGAATCTCAACGCACGATGGGAAGGTTGGGTGTGATACCGTTGAATTGCGTTGATCGATGGGAAGGTTCGGTGGAATACTGACGAATATACAACGGCTTTCCTGCATTCTGATCGGCTGTATTTTCTATGGCAAGGTATAAAATACAATACAATACTTTATTCAATAGGTAGAAAATTAAAGTTACAAAATATCTCTCGAAAGGGGATATCTAGAGGTCAACCCTATATAAAAGATTCCCCGAAAAAAAAAAATGGTAAAAGTTCGAAGCTTAGACGTTATATACAGTTAATTGGCCATGTTCTAAACGAGTAAGGACCTGGTAACGAATCCAAATTTCATTGAAAATCAATGAAATTGAACTAAATTGATTCTCAGATGAAAGGGTATCTCAAAATAAGCAGTTTCAGCAAGTTTTGAGTTGAAAAGCCGCCAGATAACATGCATTTAAAACTTAAAATAATCCCATACAAATGTCTCTATTTCGGAAAGTGTGTCCCTCCAGACCATACAAAGTCTCTAATTTTCACAATTTTCAAAAGCATTTTTTTGTCAGCCCCAATTCAACTGAACAGCGTCAAAGTTGGTTAGGTGACCATTTTTGAGATGCTCTTTCATGCAGTGGAAACAATTTTTTCTAATCGATGAATTTTGAAACCTCCTTCCCAGGCCCTTACTCGTTTAGAACATGGCCAATTAAAACTGTTTACCATCTTATTAATCAATATTCATATAAATCATTAATCTGTTACGAAATAAGGTCAACGGTCCTGCGTGTACAACATCTTTAGGCAAATTATTCCACATATTAACGATCCGTACAAAAAAGAATATTTGTCAGTTGCAATTTAGGATGGCTACTTTTACGTAGAGCTTATAATCGTGGTTGGCTCTAGTTCGGTTACATTTAGTAAGTTCAAAAAATTCCGCTGAAAAAGGAAGACTGTCTAATCCCAGAACTATTTTGTAGCACTGGACCAGAGATAAGAACTCTCTATACGTTTCTCCAGAGTTTGCCAATTTACTAAGCGGCAGCGGTCTTTATATAGTTTTGGAAAAAAGTGCAGAGTTTATTTGCTCTGAATGGTTGTAAATTGCCAGTAGTTTGGTAAAAAAGTATTCAACCATTGCTCAAAGAGGGTGGAACGGCTTTCACGTAGATGTACGAGCAGAAGGAAGCGAATTTGTAATCCATCAAAACAACAGCACTATGGGCGAATTTCATCAAAATGAAGACACAATTTCAATTTATTTTGATGGACTGGAATATTGTCTCACCAGACCTGGTCGGAAACAAGATATATGAGCGATAAGCAAGACAAATGTCCAGGTCATGCTTCAAGAAATGGAATATAGAATTTGTCTCGATGCGTGGAACAAAAACTGAAACCTCGGCCGAACAGAATAACAAAAAGAACAAGAACGGCGATTCTTCTCACTTTTTTTTACAAAACGTTATATCTGTAACCGAAAAGTTTGAAGCTGGTGGTTGATACGTTGCATCGAGCGCAGGTCAGAACATTTTCAATGTGTGTTACCTTTTTAAAAAGTGTCACTGATCCCTGGAAAGATTTTCAATAGTGGATTATTACTGGAAATTTTAGCTGAAGTTCTTGTTTGTTCAGTTTGTTTTGAATAGACTGGTCCGTGAGCATAGTTACAGATTGGTGACGTCGACACTTGTTGTTGAATACATTGTTTTAAATTTCGTTTAGTTAAGTTCAAAAACTCTTTCAGTATTTCCGAAAATAAAAGTGCGGTTTGCTATTAGCTAAACATCAAAAGCCCGGAAAATTTTCTTAGCCTTGAAACCAATTTTCTAACGCGATCCCAGCACTGTTTCTTGACATTCTAAAACACTCAGCAATGAAAAGTTGAATTCTATTTGTATTTCGGCTCCAGTTTCGAAATTTCTGCTTGTGAATTCCGCTGCGAGACGACTAATGTTTTAATGGCTGCTGTTCCGTGGGAAAATTTTATTGAGCTTTCTCTTTTTGCTGAAGCGTCCATTGACCATATAAGGTAGTGCAGGTATATGAGAGCCTGTGTCCGGCTAGCCAATGAAAATGCTGGAAATCTGATATCCGTATTTCAGTTTTTAATAAAGACCGGTACACGTTCAGTTTTTCCTTGCATGGGTCGAGGTATACATCATTATAATCATACTATTTCGATATTCACAAAGGTAATACCAACCATCGATATTAGTTTTGTTTTTATACAAGTTTGTGTCAAAAGCTTTACCAAGCAAACAGCGGGCAATATACGTGTTTTTATTTTTAGTGCAAACCTAGCTATAGGGTGCGCCTACCGAGAAGCTTTGTTGCCAAGGCAGCTGAGACTGAGATCTGACGAAAAAGCAGATAATTACAACTGGAAGTATGTGGACAGCCTGCTTGCTCTTTTCCACTGTACTGACAACCGTGGTATAAATACAAGCCAAGATTGTGGTACTTCTCACTGAAATAAAATGATCGGATGAAGTTTCATTAGCTCAAGGCACGCAGTGAAGACCAACCTGTGAAATTACATGGGGCGGCTGCGGGGAGGAGGAGGAATTTTGTGGTTGCCAGTAACCTCTATGTCATCAACTGCTTAAGATAATCCGTAACTTTTAGGAGGGATCTTCCGAATTATGAGCGAAAACATTCAAAATTACCTCGGCGTTTACCCGACTTCTTTTATTTGATTTTCTCTGCTGACTGAAATGTGAATTCTAAACTAAATATCTATCTTTTACAGTTAATAGTTCTTAGAATCTAATTTGACCAAGAAAATTCAAGTAAAGTGAGAGTGGTTTATATGAAATAAATCATATATGAAGTGCGGAATTGAAATCAAATGACGAATTGTCCTCGCAGTTGTGAACGCAAGTTATGCAATTGCAAAAAGAAGCCTGAAAAAAAGAAAAAAATTCAGGACTTCAACGGGGTTTGAACCCATGACCTCGCGATACCGGTGCGATGTTCTAAGCAACTGACCTATAAAGCCACTGAAGTTTGGGAGCAGGTTAATTGTGGGTGCATATGTTCCCGTGAAATGTTTCAGGCTTCTTTCCGCAATTGCATAAATTGATTCATTGATTTTAAAACTCAAGTAAAAATAGCCAGCGTTTACGATAAACGTGGTATCTATGAAGATTGATGGAAACGACTTCGGAGAAACCACTGACGGAACGTGGCCAAACGGATGACACTACAGACTCTGCATTTTCCCTTCCATGTGCTCCCTGTCCTCCTTCGCGACCGCTGAGGCTCTGTTTGGGGGCTTAGGGAATGGGACAACTGGCAAAATAATTTTGGGATAAGGGGCAAACTGGCGAAATAATTTTAGGGATAACTGAGATAGTTTTGGGATAGTAAAACAACATTTTTAATTTCTTAATTACAACACTTTTGGCCACTTTTGGAGAGGACCAAAAAGTGAACAGTAACGGGTCTTTTATCAGTCCAATAGCTTTTATCCTGGGATGACTACATGGCGCGCATTAAAAAAGGGGTCGCGTTACACTTTAAAATTGTCACTTATTATCAAATTCCAAAGATTAGTAATGTTAGGGATAACTGGCAAAATAATTTTAGGGATAAGGGATTACTGCCCACAGAGTGTTAGGACTACCGGTCGATGAACAATTTTTCTGAAATTCATATTTTGTCCATTCTTTTCCTCCTCCTTGTGTGTTTTCACGATTACCAATAAACACGTATACTCGTCGACGCCTATTGTTTTAATTTTATTGATTTTAAAATCTTAAACCAAAGGAAATAAAACGTGCAAGTTTCAGAACTTGCTGTCTGCCAAAGCATTAGAACACAATTCATTGGCTGGCTACTGTTATCATTTGAAATACAGCACTTTTAAGTGTCCTAGAAGCGGAATCGTTAAATAACCTATCAATGGTTTGCCCCAGGATGGGGGAAGGGGGGGGGGGGAACCCACGGGAATTAGACTTCCACAGTGATCCCCAGGGTGGGAAATTTGACTTGACTGCCATCTTGATAAGTTTGTTGAGCTAGTACCTGGTGTGGGAATTTGACTTCCAATGGCGACCCAGGGGTGGGGAAATTGACATTTGAAAACCTGGAAATGTCAAATTTCCCGTGGGTTGCCCCCCTCCCCCCCATCCTGGAGGAAACCATTGATAGGTGCATAATAAACAGTGCGCGCAGTTTGAACATTAATAAGTATACTTAAGGTCAACAAAACCTTACGGTAACAAAAATCAACTCTGCATAAATGCCATGTATTTTTACTCATTTTTGTTCTTAAGCGGAATCGTTTCCTACCAGTACAGAAAAGAGGGTTATGGTTGTCTTATTTTCCAAGAGAGAAAATGCTATTTTCAGTGTTCTGAAATGGGGTATACGAAATAATTTATCTATAGAACCCGAGTAAAATAATAATCATAGGGGATTCCAGAATTATCTTCCCTCAGGTGCTAAACCGTAAATCTTCAACAATTTTCTTATATGTCTGTATAACACAAAGATCTCAAGCCAATTATTTTCTAAATATTCGAAAGCTTTGCAAATTACTAGCGGACTTTTGAAACGATGACTCCTCCTTCAATCAGGTACATTAGAATCTTCGCTTATCTCCTTTATCCTTGGCCCTTTTTAAAATTATTTTGACGTAATTAGCCTCACAAGTTTTAGAGATACACACAACTTTAGCTGTTGTGTTTTCACTAGCTATTAAAACTCTTGGATGCTTTTTAAGGGCGGTTAGCAAACAGAATTCCTCATGCTATCCATGCATTTTCTGATTGTTATAATGCACCTGCGTTCACTGAAATCATGCAACTTCAACCTCATCTCTATCGAGCTTTACTAAATCTGTTTGGTACTCAAAATTTCTTGGAGAAGCTCAGGTAAACTGGCCGAAACATTCATTTTGAATTCTTAATCTCAGAAGAATCCGAAAAAAAAAACCATTTTTTAAGTTTTCAAAACGAGAGGTGAAAGTCTTAGAGAGCGGTTTAGTTCATTCTTAAAAACGTAAAGCTTGTGGGATGTGGCTGGAGTGACAAGGATACCTCACAAATTAATGTGATCGGGTAAGCTGAAGCCACTCTAAAGGCACTAAGGCCACATGGTAGCGGGCATTACCCCTTAAATCTACCAAAGCAAAGATTGAGCCCAAGCATTAGCAGCCATGGACAGCTGTTTCGGCCTTGTTAGGCCTCATCAGCATGGCATAGCTAATGCTCAGGCTCAAGTACCCACATATCCATAAAACAAGCCACATCCCACAAGCTTTACGTTTTTGCTGCTTGTTTTATGGATATGTGGGTACTTGAGCCTGAGCATTAGCTATGCCATGCTGATGAGGCCTAACAAGGCCGAAACAGCTGTCCATGGCTGCTAATGCTTGGGCTCAATCTTTGCTTTGGTAGATTTAAGGGGTAATGCCCGGCCTTAGTGCCTTAGTGCCTTTAGAGTGGCTTCAGCTTACCCGATCACATTAATTTGTGGTGTATCCTTAGTTCATTCTTAGTTATTTTCTCGAGCTCGCTGTCTATGAAACTAAGTACTACAGCACCATTCATTGGCTGGATATTTTATCATTTTTAATACTATTGTTTTAATTTTCTTGATTTTGAAATCTTTAACCGCTGAAGAATCCAAAAATGAAAAAAAAAAAAAAAAAAATTTCCTAAGTTTTTTAACAAGAGGTGATAGTTTCAGAAAGACATTTTTTTTTATATAGTTGCATTACTAGTTAATTTCTCGAGCTTCCTGTCTGTCAAAGCATTAGAACACAATTCCTTGGCTGGCTATTTATCATCTGAGATAGAGTACTTAAGGCGTAGTAGAAGGGTCGTTTAATAGCTGCAAATCTTCATTTCGTGATAATTAGCAACGCGTTCCCTTTGATTATGAACATTAATAAGTATACTTAGGGTCAACAAAATCTTACGGAACAAAAATCAATAATTAAAGTCAAACAAACTCTGCGTAAACATCATATTTTTAGTAATTTTTGTTCTTAAACGGCATATTTTCTTACAAGTAAAGAAAAAAGGATTATGGTTGTCTTATTTTGCAACAGGGAAAATTCTATGGTTCTGAAATGGGGTATACGAAATAATTTATCTAGACCCCAACTAAAAAAAGAATAAAAGGGCATACCAGAATTATCTTCCCTCGGGTGCTAAAAGGTAAATATATAACAATTTTCTTATATCTCTGTATAACCCAATGAAGCCAAAAATTTTCTAAATGTTTGAAAACTTTCCAAGTTACCTGCGGACTTTTGAAACGATAACTCCTCCGCCAAACAGGTATATAATGATCTTCGCTTATCTCCTTTATCCTTGGCCCTTTTTACAAATTAGGTTGGCCCATAAGCCTCATAAGTGTTAGAGATACACACAACTTTATCTGGCGGGTTTTTGCTATTAGAACTCTTGGATGCTATTTAAGGGCCGCTAACAAACAAAATTCCTTATGCTTCCATGCATTTTCTGTTTGTTGTAATACACCTGCGTTTACTGAACTCAATTTCAACTTCAGCTCTATCGAGCTTTACATAATGTGTTTAGTACCGGAAATGTTCATTTTAAATTCCTTACCTCAGAAGAATCCGAAATAAGAAGAAACGAATAAAATGTAATTTTTTAAAATAATAGGTGAAAGTTTGAGGGTGCAGTAGAGTTTCATTCTCAGTTAATTTATCGAGTTCGCTGTCTATCAAACTGAGCTAAACTACTACAACACCATTCGTTGGCTGGATATTTTACCATTTGAAATACAGCACGTCGTCATAAAAGGATCGTGAAATAACTCTCTGTAATCATTTCGTAACAATTAAAAATGCGCGCTGTATTTACATTAATGAGTATACTTAGGGTCAACAGAAAATTAGGGTAACAAAATGAGTAATTAAGGTCAAATAAATTATGCGTAAATGGCATATTTTTTTTTTACTCAACTTTGTACTTAAACGGCATCTTTTCTTATTAGTCGAGAAAAGAGGATTATGGTTGTCTTATTTTTCAAGTGGAAAAATGCTATTTTCAGGGTTCTAAAATGGGTTATACGAAATAATTTATCTAGACCCCGAGTAAAATAGTAATGATATAGGGGATTCCAGAATTATCTTCCCACGGGTGGTAAACCGTGAACCCATAACAATACTCTTATATGTCAACAGATGTTTTGCATGCTTGTCCTGTCGTTCTGTCACCAGCATGATTCTCTTGCAGTTTGTTGTCTTGATTGACATAAGAGCCAATATGCCATAGAAAAGTTGCAAATTATTGAATCCTTTCTTGGTGTATTTGTTTGATTATGCAACAAGCTAAGATTGGTGGAAAAGCCTTAAAATATTGGCAAGACCACTGCACATTGTATAGACCTGTTCAACCAATTTTCTTTACATTTGTCATTAACTCCGCTATTAACAGGTCTAGTTTAGTGTAAATGGAGTAGCATTTTTACTGAAGAGACTTTTTAGGAGCGTATTTATTGTTATTAAAGTAGCAATGTGCTATTTTATATTGTAATCACCTGATGAATTTTTACCGTATTGAAATAAAGATTTGAGATTTGAGATAAAAATTTGAGATAACTTTCTGGTTTACCAACGGTGAATTAATTAAAAGAACCTCAAATTATTCGGTAACACGAAAAAGAAAACGAAAACGAAAATCATACAGTTTTGCTTTCACAAAATAATTAATGATACGTGCAATACGAGCTTGAAACCAAGAGAAAATGATAAACTCAGCAGATGCCAGCATCCTCTTTTGACTACTCTACTTGTTTTTCTCTTTTTTTTTAAAAAAAAAAACATGGCAAAACGCTTTGTAAACATGGATCAAAATATCTTCAACACTGTTCTTTAAACGATTGTGTCAAATTCAAGAAACTTATTTACAAAAATGGCAAAAATGGTCACAGAGATAAGCCTTTAATTTACTTCGTAATATAGTATTTCAAAATGTTTATACAACAACGTCAATATGAAAACCAATCATTCCTAGCAGCAGTCCCACGTGATGGAATACCTCAGCCTATAATATAGGTTCATAAAATAATGACTATCATTCAACAACATTTAACCTCATTTAACCTTTTAGAAGTTGTATGATTGAGGTATAAACCAGTGAAGCCAATGTAAGAAAACCAAAGTAAGAAAACTTTGCAAGTTACCATCGGACTTTTGAAACGATGTCTTCTACGTCAAACAGGTACAACTTTACCTGGCATGTTTTCACTAGTGATTAATATTGAACTCTTGAAATGCTTTTTAAGGACTATTAGAAAACATAAAATAATACGACAATATTGAAAAACATAAAACCATCTCGGTTAAAATTTTAAAAAGGTTTTAAAAAACGACGGCGTTTCGGCGTTCTCTTAACGTCATTTTCAATTCAAAAGTGAATGAAATGAAAAACGAATATAAATGTAAAAGAATTCCTCAGAGATTCGAGCGGTTACGTAATGTGATACGAATGAATGATAGAATGATAAAATATGTCAGAAAAAAGTTTCGCACGAATGGAGTCTTTCTGTATATTTTACTCGGGGTTCAATTCCCTAATGAAAAACATCTAAAAAATTAAACAGTCAAATCTCGATCAGCATTTTCTCAAAACAGAACACTGTTTGTCGTCCAAATCAGACGTCGACAAACCATGCTCTTCTAGATGCCTTCCGATTGCTGAATGTTTGTGGCCGCTAATGCGTTGGTGTAAATGTCGGGTTGTAAACCCGACATAATCTGCGTCGCACAGATTACATTGAAATTTGTAGAGCACGCATTGATTGTTGACAATAGGGGGCTTCTCTGTAGAAGCGAGAACTTGACCGATCTTCTCTGACTAAAAGACAGGCTTGATTTGAACACTAATGTTCGCGCTGAGAATTTGCAATTGCCTTCTGACTGAGTTGGCGGATTGTTGATCTGATGGTTGTGATAGAATGATAGTAGAACTGTCATTACCTGCATTATTGGGTACATCGATATTGTTGAGATTGTGCAAAAATTTGTTAATCGATGACTTGATCAAAGTTATTTTATAATCCAGGTTTAGGAAGGTAGAGCGAAGCTTGTCACAATCCTCAGAAAACGCAGCAGGAGTAGATGGCAGGCGGTAAGCGCGATGGATCACAGTTGAAAGTGAATAATCTTTGTATCGTTTGTCGACGTGGCTGTGATAATGGCGAAGCAACCAGTGTTCGTAGACTTTTTGTGCAATGATGTTTCGAGTCTGTCACCTCTTTTAGTGATGTTCATGCCAACAAAGGAAATATTATTCAGTTATGTTCGGCTATTTCCATGGTGAAGTTTAAGTTATCATGACAAGAGTTCAATTTGTCCAGGAAGGCCTTGGCTTCGCTGAGGTCTGACATAATTGTGAAGGTATCATCCACGTACTGCTTGTAGAAGAAAGAGAGCTCGTTTCTCTTCCAGTTTTTCTTCTATAGAGCACATAAACGTGTTGGCTATTGAGTGGCCCAAGTGGAAAGCCCATTGCCACGCCCTCCACTTGTTCGTAAAGAGTACCATCAAGTTGAAAACGTTGGTTTCTAGTTGCAAGCTTGAGCAGTTCCGTAAGCTGGTCTTTGGTGAGGTTTAGATTGTAGGTATTGTTGAACCAGTTTCCGGTGAGAGCTTTATCAGCAAGTATTGTGATGGTTTCTTGAGCAGGGACATGGTAAATAGCTATAGAGCGGTCACATATGACACGAGTATATGGTCAGTATCAACAGAGATGTTTCTGATATCCTCGGAGAATTGAAAGATATCACTGATGGTGTAAGCATTGGTTGACAGAGGCTTAAATTTCTCTTCCAGCCATTTAGCGAGGGGATAATTGTTTGCCGTTCCAGTTGCGGATAAAATTGGTCTCATATGTGATAGTTCGGGCTTGTGCGTCTTGGCTAACCCATACATCATTGTATCACTAACATTTAAATATCAACAGTCCGCCAACTCAGTCAAAAAGGCAATTGCAAATTCTGAGCGCGAACATTGGTGTTCAAATCAAGCCCGTCGCAATGTTTTATAGTTAAATTGTTAACCAAATCTATTCTTATACGTATTAGAAAACAAAATTCCTTATGCCTTCCATGCGATTTCTTTTCATTGTTATAATAAACCTGCGTCTGAAATCAACTTCAACTTCAGCTCTATCGAGCTTTACATGATCTGCTTGTAGGTAAACTATGACAGCTGCTAGGAATGGGCACATAAAGAAGACGAATACCAAAATGCCAAACTAACTGATAAAAAGAATCACCTCAGCAATTATATTAACAAGCGGACGTGTCTCTTCTATGAAACGTGAACGCAAAATCCACGTTATTTCTCCGGGTATTTTTTAACCACCTGAGGCAAGTGCAGTTGCTGGCCCACCGCTGTCTTCTGCTTGTTCTTTGTTAAAGTCGGTTACAGCGCTAAAACTTATCGGAAAATTACAGTTTCAATTATTAATAAATTGAAAGGAAAAATTGCTGTTCCTGTGAAAAACCGATGTTTTAATTACGTGATGCAGCGAGTTCCTGTAAACGCAACACCCCACCAACAGAGAGCTGGACAATTTGCCTCATAACAATTGGCCGGTGTATCGTGAAGTCTTACTAATAACCCACACCTCGCATAACTGTACTCCAGGGCAAAATATAATCTTTGTTGTCTTTTAGTTCATTGAAATTCCTCCTTTAATACCATCGTTTGAAATCATCATAGTGCTCTGGATTTCTTTTGAAAAATTTCTGGGTTCCAGCAAGTGCTGATCTGTGGATCGTTTTAATATCCTTACCATATATCACAAAATTCACTGGTGATTCCGCCACAGTACAAAGCACCCGACTTCTGCCTGAATTTAACACACTGAGAAGGCTATGCCACATTTCGGAGTGAGTTCTCTCTGGACGTTCAGTACAATTGAAGCCACTTAATTACTTATAACTTCCAAAGGATTTATTTCCCTTGAAAATTACAGCAGCCATTTCCATGATACTTTTGTGCTGCCGCACACTGTAATGAGTGAAGAACCCCTTATTGCATCGTAACAGAAGGAATGGCAACTATGGTCAGTGTACATGTGACGTGATCATCGCCATGTTGGTCATTGTTCACCAACATGGCGTCTCGCCATTGTCATTTGAATCTCAAAGGATTAGTTGGATACGCTCTATGAGCTTTGTTTGGTGACAACAGGTCGTCGAGATCGAAAGTATAAATTCGTTTCACCTCACTTTCGAGCTGCCAATAGCCGATGGTATTTTGACACCCCAAATTGTCTCCCGGTTCACCGCGTTTATAGTTTACCGCTAGGAAGGTGGTTGAATTGTCTCTAGCTTTTGCTACTTTCGTTCGTAGCACGGTCACTGTTCTTCCTACAGTGGGGAATATTCTGGTGGCAATGTCGACGTCATTTAAGTCGAGGTTTTTCAGGATCGAGCAGTGCTGCATATAATATATATGTTATAATTTGGAACTAGTAACGAAAACTATTTGTAACCAGTATTGCCATTATCTTCGCCTTCAGCGATCTGACAGAGAACTGTTCCAGTTGGTTACTTACTTCTGTAACACAGAAGGCCAAGGTTACTTATAAGCTGATAAAAATCTGCAGTATGGAAAAAAACCGAAAGAAAAAAGAACCTGGATCCATATTCTACGTAGTTGATCAAGCATTTAACTTCCAATTATACTCTGGCTTTAGCCCAGAGTGAAAGCTATCAGCCATACTGTATTGGCCTAACGTGAAAGCTCCCTAACATTGTTGTTCACTTTTGTTGTTGATTTTTTAACCAGTCGTGGCTAACTACTATTCTTTTATGCTAAATGATCCTTGATCTAGAAACTGGACGAGTACAGCACCATTTCCAATTTGTGCGAATCTGGTCGTATTTTAGTGGCTGCCAGTAGCCTCTATGTCATCGACTGCGTAAGATAATCCGTAACTTTTAGGAGGGATCTTTCGAATTGTGAGCGAAAACATCCAGAATTACCTCGGCGTTTAACCGACTTCTTTTATTCGATTTTCTCTGCTGAAACGTGAGTTCTAAACTAAAGATCTATCTTTTGCAGTTAATAGTTCTTATAATCTCATTTGAGCAAGAAAATTTAAGTAAAAATAGCCAGTTTTTACGATAAATGTAATATCTAGGAAGATTGATGGAAACGACTTCAGAGAAACCACTGACCAAACGTGGGCAAAACGGATGACACTACAGACTCTGCATTTTCCCTTCCCATGTGCTCCCTGTCCTCCTTCGCGACCGCTGAGGCTTGGTTTGTTTGGGGGTTTAGGGATAAGGGATAACTAGCAAAATATTTTTAGGGATAAGGGATAACTGCCCCCATAATGTTAGGGCTAAGAAATGACTCACCGCTCGATCAACAATTTTGCTGAAATTCATATTTTGTCCATTCTTTTCCTTCTCCTTGTGTTTTACCAGTAAGCACGTATACTCTTATAATCACTCACACTATACTTTTAATGTTCTTTATTTTAAAATCTTAAACCTGAGAAGAATCCCGAAAAAAGAAAAAAAAAAAAGCTTTTTGTAACTTTTTAAATAAGACGTGAAAGTCTCAGAAATACAGTTTTCGTTTAGTTTCATTCTTAGTTAATTTCCCGAGCTCGTCTGTCATAGCAATTATACAATTCGTTGGCTGGCTATACATCACTTAAGTGTCGTAGAAGTGGGATCGTTAAATAGATGCAAATTTTCATTTTGTGATAATTAACAGTGCGCGCAGTTCGAACATTAATAAGTATACTTAGGGTCAACAAAAACTTATGGTAACAAAAATCAATAATTAAAGTCAAACAAACTCTGCGTAAATATCATATTTTTTCGATATTTTTGTTGTTGAACGGCATCTTTTATTAAAGGATTATGGTTGTCTTATTTTGCAAGAGGGAAAATTCTATGGTTCTGAAATGGGGTATACGAAATAATTTTTCTAGTCCCCGAGTAAAATAATAATCAAAGTTAATACAAGAATTTTCTTCCCTCGGGTGCTACACCGTAAATCTATGACAATTTTCTTATATCTCTGTATAACTCAATGAAGCCAAAAATTATCTAATTGTTTGAAAACTTTGCAAATAAACTGCGGACTTTGAAACGATGACTCCTCCGTCAAACAGATATATAATGATTTCCGCTTATCTCCTTTATCCTTGGCCCTTTTTACGAATTATTTTGGCCCCATTAGCCTCATAAGTTTTAGAGGTGCACAAAACTTTAGCTGTTGTGTCTTCACTAGCTATTAAAACTCTTGGATGCTTTTAAAGGGCGTTTAGGCAAACAAAATTCCTTATGTATTTCACGCATTTTCTGTTTGTTATAATGCACCTGCGTACACTGAAATCATGCACTTCAACTTCATCTCTATCGAGCTTTACTTAATCTGTTTGGTACTCAAAATTTCTTGCAGAAGCTCAGGTAAACTGGCCGAAACATTTTAAAATATTGACCTCAGCAGAATGCGAAAAAAAAAATTGCTAAATATATTTTTTTAAATAAGAAGTGAAAGTTTCAGAGAGCGTTTTAGTTTCATTCTTAGATATTTTCTCGAACTCGCTGTCTATCAAACTGCTACATGCATAACACCATTCGTTGGCTGGATATTTTATCATTTGAGATACTATTATTTCAATTTACTTGATTTTAAAATATGTTACCTCTGAAGAATCCAAAAAAGAAAAAAAAAAACATTTTGTAAGTTTTTAAACAAGAGGTGAAAGTTTCAGATATACATTTTTTAGTTTCATTATTAGTTAGTTTCATTTCTCGAGCTTGTTGGCTATCAAAGCATTATTAGAACACAATTCGTTGGCTGGCTATTTATCTCTTGAGATACAGCACTTAAGGTGTCGTAGAAGGATTGGTAAATAGCTGCAAATTTTCTTTTCAGTTTGAACATTACTAAGTATACTCAGCGTCAACATTAATTTACAGTAACAAAAATGAATAATTAAGGTCAAATAAATTCTTCGTAAATAGCGTATGTTTCAGTCAATTTTGTACTGTTTGTATTTTCCAAGAGGGAAAATGCTATCTTCAGTGTTCTGAAATGGGGTATACGAAATAATTTATCTATAGAACCCGAGTAAAATAATAATCACGGGGGTTTCCAGAATTATCTTCCCAAGGCTGTTAAATCGTGAACCCATTACAACGCTGTTAGATCTCAACAGATGTTTTGTATTCATGTTCTGCCGGCGTTCTGTCATCAGCATGATTCTCTTTCAGTTTGTTGTCTTGATTTACATAAGAAACAAAATACCATAGGAAAGCTGCAAATTATTGTTTTATTCCTGTCTTGGTATATTTTTGTGATTAAGCAACGGGATTGATGCAAAAGCCTTGAAATATTGTATACACCTGCTCAACCAATTTTCTTCACATTTGTTATTAACTTTTAGGTTTGCCTAAGGTGAATTAACTGAAAGAACCTCAAATTATTCAAAACGAAAACGAAATAATTAATGATACGTGCAGTATGAACTTGAATCCAAAAGAAAATGATTACCACAGAAGACGCCAGCATTCTCTTTTGACTGCTCTATACTCGTTTCTTTTTTAAATCCATGACAAAAAGCTTTATAAACATGGATCAAGAGATCTTCAACACTGTCAGTCTTTAAACGATTGTGTCAAATTCAAGAAACTTTTTAACAAAATGGCATATGCTAACGTATTTGGTTACAGAAATAAGGCTTTAATTTACTTCGTAATTGATGGCTTTTCAAAATGTTTACACAAAAATGTTGATATGACAACCAATCATTCCTAGCAGCAGTCCCACGTGATGGAATACCTCAGCCTATAATATAGGTTCATTCTTGATAATGACTTTGCAATAATGTTCAACCTTATTTAACATTTTAAGAAGTCAGTGTATGATTCATATATAACCCAATGAAGCCAAACGTTTTTCCACATGTTAACGCAAGTTACCTGTCGTCTGCGCCTCGTGTTTTAAACTTGATAAAACACTCCTGCTCATTTATTAAACATTACATCATATGGAACTAGTAAAGAAAGTGATTTTGTAACCAGTATTTCCATTATCTTCGCCTTCAGCGATTTGACAGAGAACTGTTCCAGTTGGTTACTTACTTCGTTAACGCAGAAGGCCAAGGTTACTTATAAGCTGATAAAAATCTGCAGTATGGAAAAAAAAAACCGAAAGAAAAAAAAACCTGAACCCATATTCTACTTTGTTGATCAAGCACTCAACTTCCTATTATACTCTGGCTTTAGCCCAGAGTGAAAGCTGTCAGCCATTCTGTATTGGCATAACGGGAAAGCTTCCTAACCTTGTTGTTCATTTTTGTTGTTGATTTTTTAACCAGTCATGGCTAACTACTATTTTATTTTTATACTAAATGATCCTTGATCTAGAAACTGGACGACTACAGCAACATTTCTGGTTCTCGTTGGTATCCAAGTTACGTTCTTTTTCACAATGGGGGTTTCTAATCAGCGGAAAAGAATGTGTCAACACTTTGAGTTTGTTGTGGACAGAGATGTCATCAGTGACCACGCCCTAGAAGGCCACGTGTTTGAACGACATATAGTCACAAATGCGGCACAGTGTCACGTGATGTGCAAGGGCAATTGCCGGTGTATCTCGATGAATTATCTATCAACTGCTAAAGGAAACAACTGTGAGCTGAACGATGAGAACGTGGGGAGGAGGCCAGATGCGTTGAAATACAAATATAAGGCTCACTACTATGGTTTGGTTAGGAGCTACACAATGGAGGTAAGAGAGCTGAAATCAAATTTCTGGGCCACAGAAAGAAATTAGAGCTATTTTCATTTAAATGAACGAAACTCAGGCTTTCAAAGTGATGACAGGAAAAAAGGTACATAAATTTATACTGCTAACTGCAGAGGAATTACCAAAAACTGTGTGACCTGGCTGTTAATTAATAAATTCATTATTATACCTTTCCGCAGAGGAATTTTGTAAGCTAGCTGTGTATTAATCAACTCAGTGTTATAGCATACAACAGGAATTTTGGAGCGAGCTTAGATAATCAACCACATTATCGAGTCCTCTATATTTCAAGTTTAACTTTATGCACTGTAGATCTCTTGACCATTTTCTGACCACAGGTGTGGAAGCAGCTTTAATTGTTTCATCTTCACCAAACCTTTCGAAAAGAGAGGGAGAAGAACAACCTATTTTGTGGTCTAATAAAGTTTAATAAAGGAGTAATTATAAGAACAACAGAAAGGTTCACTTGTTCTCACGGAGTCCAGGGAGTTATTACAGTCGGAATTCCAAGTTGATTATTGCGTGCTAAAAATATAGTTGTTAAATGCATCACCACTTAACGGATCAATGGATCATGATGTTAAAGTTAATTATAATTTTAATTTCGTTTCTCTTGCTAACCAAAACAGGGTGGACGAAAGCACGTCCTGGGAAACGATTACTGCGTGAACAGGTGCTGTCAGTCTAAGCCCTGTCTACATGGAGGCGAGTGTCGAGAGATTTGTGATCCCAAGGATGCAAGGTTTAAATGTTCGTGCCCAGCAAACTACACTGGCAAGCGCTGCGAAACCAGGTGTTACAAAAGCTGCTTGCAAGCTTTTCAATTTGGCATTAGAAAATCTGGCATGTACGCTATATGCGAGGTAGAAACTATACCATTCTACGTGTACTGCGACATGGAATCTGAGACTAACTTTGTCTGGAACCTCATTCAGTCATTTGCATTGGATCAGAAAAATTTTCTCAGAGATAAAGGGTTTGGAGTCGATTTCCCTGTTGGTGAAAACCTAACAAATATAGATTGGACATTTTATCGTCTATCCTTGTCGCGTATGGAGTGTATCAGAACGAAGTCAAGTCACTTAAGAGTTACTTGTAACTTTAGAGAGGATGGTCTACAATATGTGGACTACGCGCGAACCATGTTAAAAAATCATGACATTTTCTCGACGTTTAATGGAGTGTGCAAGTGGTATGAATACATCAACATTCGAGGAATTGAGTGTCATAACTGCACTGCTATAACCAGTCAAAGAAAGGGGCGTCCTTGGTTTATTAACAGTTACACTAGCAATAGTAATGGCTGCGACTTCAACGGCAAACCAGGCATGGGAACTTATGAGCAAAATTTTGGATGGTACGAGGATCGAAAAGTGAACAAGCACCACCGATGCTCGTCGTCCCCTTCTTCGACCACTGAGCACTGGCTTGGCAGTAAAAAGTAGATGCCCTTAGAAAAATTAAAAAAGAAAAAGAAGATATCCCGAACCTTCGTTTTTTCCAGCTATAACGTACACGGCTACTGGGAATCTTGTTAGTTTAAGCACGACATATTGTGAGTGAAAATTGAAATTGAACATGACAGAAGATATGTATTTGCTTTTCCAGTTAGCAGACAAAAGTTTTTGAGTGCAAGGTCTTTTAGTCTATTGTTTGCTACATTTAGTTCGAGCTTGTGGGATAATTTAAAGTCGCCCGCAAACTGGGAATTCTTTGGGACCTTATTAAATCATCATATGAATATGAATAGAAACGTGTTATAAAACGCCTTGAAGATTTGAACGATGCAAAAGGCATTTTGACGCAACCAAAATCAGTCATGTTTCTTCAGCGGTGCGACGTTCAATGGCGTAAGCCAGTCCGGATCATATGATAAGCACTTACAATTAGATAAACTATTCACACCTTGCTCTCCGCGCTGATGTTATAGGCTTAACACAGGTCGTGATTTATAATTAAGAAACGAATATACTAGAACAATCAATTTTATACGTGAATCATATTTGCAACCCGCTGTTATTTCATGTTTCTAATATTGCTTATGCTCAGTCACTTATGGATTTTAGAGTTGTTATCGTTTTATAGAAGCCCTCAGGATTTATAAAGGGCGTCTTTCAGGACATTGTTTACGCTACGTTTACGCAAATGTAAATAATGCTTTGGTCTTTCGACGGTGAGAAGACGAACTTTTATCACGTTTAAATAAGGGAGATGTGATGATGATGATGTGATGACGTTTTATTAATTATTGTAAGAGAATAACCCTGACGAAGACAACTATGAATGAGTCTGTCTGTATCTCTCTACGTCTGTATTCCCCATATTAACTTCGGGCCTCAATTGTTCAATAAGGAGCGGGTAGCGTTATCCTGCGGATAAATCAATATCTAATGGAGAATTTGTATCGAAACTAATAAACGCTTATCCACTGTTTATTCAGGACTTATCCATTCTTTCAATAACCTGGCCAGAAATCTTAATACTTCTCTCCCAGTTATGCTTTTAATCCATCGCAGTATTTTGTCAATAAGACTTCACAAGGTTTAAACATTATTGTTAAACTACTTACAATACACATTACGCTACATCACTTATAATACAAAAAGTAGTTAAATTTCATTATACACACACACAGCTACATATACACAACAATACAACATATGGCTGACCCTTACGCTTTTCAGATCAAAAAAGCAGAGATAATATAAAACGTAACAGTATCTCGGTGCATAAATTGTAAGTCAAATTTGCCCCATTTCGCTATATGAAGCGATAACTTATTTTTTGACTTTGCAATAACTAATTCAAGATTTTGAATCTTCCTTAATCTAGACATAAAAACTTTAAATGTAGGAAACGTTTTTGTGTAACAACAAGAATAAAAATATTGTTTAGCGATTAGTAATACGTGATTGACAAATAACTCGCCTTCGCAATTTGGCATTCCAAGCATAATTTCTTATTTGTTGAGGTTATTTATATTTACGTTTAAAGAGCGAAGCCACTTAATAACTTCTGCCCAGAATTCTTTGGCACAATTGCAATAGATTAAGATATGTTCGAGGGATTCGTTCTCCTTTCCACAGAAAGAACACACTGGAGAAGGCCCAACACCAATTTAGGTATTTGTTTAACAGTTTGAATTGAAATTCACGCATCTCTGTGTCCGAGGTGACACGATGAGGCAAGGTATAGATTTCTGGCCAATCAAAGGTATCATTTATGAAAGAGCTCCTGTATTTCTCTTGAGCAGAAGATATGGTGATAACTCTGTTTCTGAGTTCTATATAAATAGTTTTTGACACAACTTTATTGATCGAGGTGTTTTGCCCGTTTAAACGTAAAACAATTTGCTCCTGCTAATTAAAAGCCTTTTTAACAGAGTAAAAAGGTCTATTTAATGAATCTCGCCATTGGTTTGGGAGGGCGTTTAACAAAGAAATAAGTGTAAATTGATCCAAAGGAGTAAGGTTCAGCTCTCTTAAATTGCATTTAGTTATTAACTTGTTGTTTTCAGAAATGAGGTCTCCTATTCTTTTAAGATCCCCTTTTCCGCCAATGTTTCATAAAATACAGGTTCCCCGTTGATACGAATAAGTTTATTATTCCAAAGAATAATTTGAAGAATTTCGTTTATATCATCAGTGATTTCTTCGCATTGATTATTTGCCACAGAACATTTTGCAAAGCTCTTTAAGCAATCCTCGTAGAAAGGTGGAAGTTTTATCGGTAACCTTTTAACGTCAAAATTGCAGCAAAGGATAAATTTACCTCCAAATGGTTTTAAGTAATGCAATAGAATAATCTTCCAGCTACTTGGTTCATCGCTTGCTAATTTCTTACAGCACATAACTCTCTGTGTCTCAATCAGGGAATTCAAATGAGGAGCTTTAAGTCCACCATCCTCAATATCGCCGACGAGAACAGAACGCTTAATTTTGTCTTTACCCTTCCAAAATGAAATCGAAAATAATTTTATTCACCTCCTTTACAAATTCTTGATCGCAACATACCATACTCGCCCTATACAAGAAAATAGGAATTATGAATGTCTTAACAATTAGAATTCGGCCAAATATCGTAAGATCTCGCCATCTCCAGATGTGCATTTTCTGTTTAAAGGAACTATATCATCCAACACGCATGCGCGAGTTGGTCAGAAAACTTTTGAAAACGTTAGCCCAACTTTTTCAAATGCTGTCGAAGGTTCCAAGTAGCTGATTTCATCTGTTTGAATCGAGTTAATCTTGAGAAAAATTGAGGAAGTTTTTGTTCACAATCAGTCTTAAGGAAATACAGACGGCTTTTGTAGCAATATCTTTTTGAGATTTGGCTTTGGAAGAATTATTTTCGTGGAATTGTGATGTCTACTAGCGGCGGTCGTTGTGTTGGCAGCGGACGAAAGAGAATTTACGACAGCAACGCCGTCAGACGCAAAGTTTGGGAACGTGGAAATCAGAGGATTTGTCTGGATTGTTTAATTTATTCTTCTTGGGTATCGGCGAGATTAAAGTGCGGTTATTCCACCGATTCCAGGTTCGCGGGACATCTTCTTTGATGCCTTGCATTTGATAAGACATTCAAGCTTAGCGGTTTGTTTTGACATGACTTTAATTTCTTCGTGCCACAAGTACATAAATTGGTGCAAAGCACTTTGCAGTTTTGCAGGGAAAACCATTGGTTTTTAAGGTAGTTTTTCGAGAACAAGTATTCTTGCAGATGCAAGGATCGGTCTAAAAACCAAAGGGAAACAAAGTAAGTCACTGTCATCAAAAGTGTTTGCCGCAATCGATCCGAAGAGAAAATGCTGGAAAATGATAGTAGTATTCACGTCAGACAACATACAACGCGAATAGACAGGCTAGACTCACCACAATAGACTCGCTTTCGACAACAGCAATGACAATTTCCATGATTTCGAAAAAACAGGCACGTAAATTCTTCTCTCCGCGTTGTATGAAAGTGTTGTCGGCACGTAGGAAACAATGGCTGGCGTCCGGGCGGGCGAGACCGTTGTGATGAGCTGTATGCAAATTAGTGCCAGCCGGTCCCTATTGTGCATGTGCCCTAGCTGACATAGTCCCTTTAATAGAGGTAACATCAAATTCAACTTTCGTTTGGCACGCGAGTCGTAGGTGAAGTGAACTCCCAAAATCTTTACTGAGTGTTTAATTTTAAGGTTTTTAATTTCGGTACCATTTCTTAAAGAGGAGCGTTCACTGTTTCCGAATAACATCACCTCAGACTTACCATGGTTAATCCTGAGGCCTGAACATTCTCCAAAAGCTTCTACAAGTTCTAAAAGTTTTTGAAGAGAATTATCGTTCTTTAAAAAGCCAGTCAAATCATCAGCAAACAGCCCCAACTTCATCTCCTCGGTATCTACTGTAATTTCTTGAATATCTTTGCTCCTCCGAATACTAATACATAAAATTTCTAGCACAATAATAAACAAGTAAGCAGAGAGTGGGTCTCCCTGCCTTACTCCACGTTGAACTGAAAAAGGTGCAGTAGAAAAGCCGTTATTAAGGACACAGCTTGATATGTTCTTATTGAATGTGTGAATCCACTGAATAAATGAGTATCCAAAGCCGAAAGCTTGAAGGGTTTTAAACAAAAAGTTTCGACTTACAGTATCAAAGGCTTTCTTAAAATCAATACAAATCATAATACCATTAATACAGTATCTTTCCGTAAATTTCATAATATCTTCAACTGTTCTAATTGCATTAAAAATTGTTCTGCCTTTCACATGCGCACATTGATTATAATGTATAATGTTCGGCAAGACTGTCTCTAATCTTTTAGCTATGGCTTTTGAACCTATTTTAACATGTTTTCAGTGCCCTCACCTCACTACATTGATTAGCGAGATTGGTCTCCAATTGGTTAAGTACCTTTTATCTTTTTATGCCTTCCCTCTCTAACCTTAAATCTACTCCCCCAGAAAGACTGCCTTGCCTGAGCTCCGTTTACTGGGCAATGAATGAAAACAAGAGAGTTTGTACTTATATGGCTATGGACGAAGGCCCATAGCCGCTTTTATTAAAAAATCAAATTTCATTAAATGATTAATTTATATTCTGGCCCAGTAAAGGTGAGGGCACTGAAAACATACTTAAACACAAATGAACTAGACAAAGTGGACAGGACCTGGGAAGGAGGAGGGAGCAACAAACACGTCTCAATCGGTGTAAGACGCGGGACGAATGACACGCTTGCACAAGGACTGAATAGTCACGTGATCCAAAACACTGAAGCGGGGTTCCTTCAACTGCGATAATCTCCTCCTCAAGACACAGTACTATTGTTATTTACAAATCACGCAGAGTTAAGGCATAAAAATCCTATTTTCGTGCAAATATTTTCTTTATGCCTTCCCTCTTTAACCTTAAATCTACTCCCCCAGAAAGACTGCCGTGCCTGAGCTCGGTTTACTGGGCAATGAATGAAAACAAGAGAGTTTTGACTTAAATGGCTATGGACGAAGGCCCATAGCCGCTTTTATTAAAAAATCAAATTTCATTAAATGATTAATTTATATTCTGGCCCAGTAAAAGTGAGGGCACTGAAAACGCCATAAGCATATGACAGACATATGCTGCCCCATCCCAGGCAAGCGCAGCCGAGAAAATTTTACAGGGGGAATACCAGGAAGACTATGAAGTAACGAAATTACGGAACGAGCCAGGGCGAAAATAGCAGCCCAGAAAATAGTGTAATGGAGATTTTAGTGAGGCAGCCGCTCATACTAACTGCGAGCCGGGCAAAGTGAAGCAAATTCTAATACGGAAGGGTTAAAAACAATGTTGGTGGAACAGCCGCCCTTGCAAACTGTATACCAACATTAACAAACAAAGGTTGTGCGACAGCTGCCCATGCAGACTGAACGAACAAACAGTAGTTCATTGAGAATGAATAAATACTAAATTACAAGATGGAAACAGCCGCCCATGCAAGCTGAATCACAACTGCAACGTGAATTAACATCGGAGTATGATTGATGTAGGACTGAAGAGAGGGGCCCGACAACACAGCTGCCCATGCTAACTGTGCCCTCAGGCCCATCTGACCAACTCAATGAAACAATAAGGATTAAATAATACTAAATTACAAAGTAGAAACAGCCGCCCATGCGAGCTGAATCACAACTGCAAAGTGAACTACGGACAGGGCCGGAGAGAGGGGCCGACAACACAGCTGCCCATGCTAACGGTGCCCTCGGGGCCCACCTGTCCAACTCAATGATAGAGTCACCCATGCTATCAGTAACCTAAACACAACGCCCACCAACACCATATGATAACTAAAAAATACCAAACAGAGGGGGCCCGACAATACAGCCGCCCCTGCTAACTGTACCCTCAGGCCCATCTGACAATCGCATTATGCTAACAAGAAAGGCTAAACAGCCTTATGTATTTCTGAAAGGCGTTGGACTTCCAACGCCCCAGTAAGCGAATCTGAGCATCAGAAAACCCCTGATCTGCAGCATGCGGGGCAGCACAAATGCGAAAGCTATGACCTTTGTAACGAGAGAGGGCGAGCCCACATAAACTGACTGCCATTGAAAGTTGCGCAGAAAAAGTAGATCGAGAAATGGGCAACCCATCCCCTGTGATGAAAATGGGACCTGGACCATAACCCCGCATAGCTAAGTAATTGGACAATTATTCGACTGGACAAGAACGAGGCCGACGAGAGATAACAATTGACCAAGGGTGACGATTGTAATTATGCTTAAAATTCCCAAAAGTCAGCTTGTAAGCTACTAGTGCACCTTCTGGATTCAGCAATTTAGTAAGTTGGTAAAGCTGTAGGGGAAGGTTAGCTCATCGCCCTGAGCCTAGATTTATTTCACCTCTACGCAAAAATGCAAAAAACGCAACGGAACACATTGCCCGGAATTGACTAACTTGATAAGGAGAGCCTTGAAGACGATCAGCAACCGATATCAACCTGTCCAAAATAGGTGGGGTGATGGGTAGCCGGCTATCTAAACGGAAACCCACTTTATTATAATCCTTGAGCATTTGAGCGATGTAGAAAATTTTTGCAGGGTCCGAAAAACCCATAAGCTTATGAGAACAGCCCAGCGCGGAAATATAAGTGGTGACAGTGGATGGGGCATAATGAGAATCAAACAAATAAGCTATAAAGAGGACAATAACTGGTGGTGAAATAGGCAAGGGGCCACAAGGAGACTGGAATACACAATGATGAAACTGATGGAAAAGTTGCCATGCACGCTTGTATGTCGGCATAGAAGATGGCTGGAGACTTGAACGCAACAAAAAGGATGCTATGTTTGCCAATTGAGCGGCTGCAGATGCAGGGGGATTTCTGTTGGAGATGGATGCATGGAAGCTGGTGCCAGTTGATGGAAGGTCTGCAATTGTAACCGAGACAACGAATCAGCTAATTTGTTTTTCACGCCTGGAATGTGTTTAGCTTTGAAAACAATATTATGAGACAAACACACTAGTACTAGTCTACAAACAAAGAACATCAAATCCTTATCCCGACAAGATTGCTTATTAATCACATGAACTAGCGTCTCATTATCCGTAAAAAACAAGATGCGGCGATTACTCATCTCTCTTCCCCACAAATGTAACCTCAACACAATTGGATAGCATTCTAAAATAGCAATATTCCGATGTCTCCAACTAACTGGCCACTCTCCATAGCACCACTTACAACCAAAAATGGCCCCATAACCGAGGGAACTAGAGGCATCACTGAATAATTCTAGTTGGTGAGAATTATTCCAAACTTCAGAAAGAAAAAAGGCCCGCCAATTGAAGTCAGTCAAAAAATTTTGCCAACCCTTAAGGTCCTCTTTAACTTCCCTAGAAAGACGAAGAAGAAAATGGAGCTTCTAATGCCCAGGGTGAGGTCAATCGAGCGACGGAGGAAGGCCCGACCAGGGCCTACTACGGTACAAGCAAAATTGAGTAACCCCACTAAGGACTGCACTTCTTTGAGAGTAACTTTCCGACGCCTAAGAAAAGTTGAAATCAATTCCTGGCACTTAGTAAGTTTCTCCTGAGATAACCGCGCTTCCATCAAAACAGAATCTAACTCGATGCCCGCAAACGTCGTGGTTGTCGATGGACTGACAGTTTTCTCGGGGGCCATGGGGATACCCAAGTGACTACAGAGCATCAAAAATAACTGCAATTGTTTGTTACAAGTGTCCTCAGTGTGAGAAACAATTAAAAAAATCATCTAACAGATGCAAAATAAACTCTATGTGTAATTTCTTTTGGGCAATCCATTCAACAGCGGTCGAAAGCATTTCAAAGGTTTTACAGGAACTTGAACAACCCATAGGCATACAGCGGTCATAATAATACAAACCCTGCCAACAGATACCCAATAAGTGATAATCTTGGGGTTGAATGGGAACTATCCGAAAAGCATTCTTGATATCGGTTTTAGCAAGAAAACACCCTGGTCCTACATATTGAATTAGACGAATAGCATCCTCGACTGTGGCATAAGAAACCCTGGTAAACTCGGCAGGAATGCCATCATTCAAAGAACACCCCTTAGGGTATGAGAGGTGATGAATCAAGCGAAATTCACCCTCCGTTTTCTTAGGTACCAGACCGAGTGGAGAAACACGAAAAACTGAAAAAGGTGGAGAGGAGAAAGGCCCTGCAAGCCTATGGGCCTCAAGTTCATTACTAATTTTAGCATCAACTGCAGATGGATTTTGAATGGCGGAAAGTAAATTTGGTGCATGATATGAAGCACGAGAGCCATCATAATGTAAGGGGAACCCCCTTGTAAAGCCACTGTATAAAAATTCCACAATTGAAGGGATCATACCCAGAAAGAAAGGAGAGCAATCTATTATTGTTTACGGGTGTTGGTAGGCGTTGACGACTTGGACTGGGGCAGGGTCTGGCTGTCGGAGGGCTTACTGGGGCCCCGAAACCGAGAGTTGTAACCTAGTTGTATTCTTTCCACGGCACGAAAATTACAATGGAGAGCCCGGTGGGGGCCCTCACATTTGGGACATAAATGTTTGAAAGGACACCCCGAACAATCACCGCCCTTGTGGAATTTGAAACAATATCCTCTAGGAATAATAATGGAATTTGTGGAACCCGATTTCAAGGAACCGATCAGAGATGGTGATTTTTTAGGGGTGCCCTGTGATCTGAGCCATAGCTCCATGTGAATATTACCCAAGGGAAGTGACGTGGCTGGGGACTGCCTTAAAAAACGAAAATTCTCATCATAAAATCGCCAGTTGTGTCCCCTGGGAGCCAAATCCTGTATAGTTGCCCCATATTTCATTAAACCAGGAGCCTCATGAGGGTAACGCCCAACATAAATACCCACAAAAATGTGGAAAGCCTGTAACCAGGTGTCAATAGAGGTAATCCGCTTGGCCTTGTTCAAGGGCTCAAGTGCCAAGGACGGAGATGAGCCCTCTCCAGAATTTTGAATGGCAGATTTTAGTTTTAAGCTTGGCAGGGACCCGAGCATCGACAGGTAAATTGACTGACGTAAACAGTTCAGTGGGCTTGGCGGCCCCAGGTACATATCCAGCCTCACCTGCCAACGAGGAGTGGACTTAGTGGACTGCTGCTTGAACTTGATTCCTGGCCTCAGTTGGCAGACCTTGCGGTAGTTGCACTGAATGTGGCCGAGATGTCCCTCCAGCCTGTTCATGATCTCCAGTCAGCGACGCTTGGCCCAATGGTACCTCGACCGTGTTCAGCGGAAAATTCCCCACGCCTGGATCTGTTCCTGATTGTTTTGAGTCACGGTCAGCAAGAGACGCAACTGCGTGGTGACCTCCGTAGTGACTTGTGACGCAATTTGAGTCAACAGCTCGGTAGGAAATGGTGATGCTGATAAACCAGCAGTGCCAGCTGTTGGCACTGGAGTTGTAGTACTGGTAGCTGCAGGTATTAAGAGGCAGTCCCGCTAAAAGCGGTCCTCTCGACTTGGCGACCAAAAAAAGTTTTCCTTTATATTTTGAGCACGAAAAGGGTTTGGTACACATGTTTAAAAAATGCTATAATTATTTTCCAATTCTTTATTTTTGAGCTGCCACAGGCCCAAATTGAATTTTGGCTCACCTGCCCGAACTGATAGCGATCGAAAGTGTAAATTTCACAGATTTTGTCAAGCGCGCTCTGACTACAGAAATCTAGCTCACTGAATTCTATTTTGCTACAAGTTACAAGGTGTATTTAGTTAGTTAGTTCACAGACAAAATGTAGAAACTTACAAGAAAATCTTACGCATTCCAGCGTGATTAGAAGACACCCTTCTCTTGAGCCTTAATTTGCATATCGAAAAATAACCAAATGAAAGGAAAGAAATCTCAAAAGTTTGGTCTAAATCGTGATAAAAAACCACATCAGAGCAAACTCTATACTCCAATGAACTGGTATATCGCTTCAAACCGGCGGGTATCACCTTAGCTTCGACACACCACGAGCTCAAAATTGACGAAAATCCATGTGTTTACATAATTATCGTTGGTGTCAAAGTCATTTGCATAATTTAAAAATCGGCGAAAAGATATTTTTTTTCCCGTTCAGATTCTTTTACTGGCCTTCTAAACAATGGGTCTTAACTTCGTTTAATGATTGTATGCAATAAAAATCTTGTGTTGTGGTAAAACGTTGGATAAACGTGATCAGTCTTTATGGCCTTGCGAGACCCACAAAGTAAACATTGGTGGTTGTATAAAGTAGTCTATTGAATAAATTTCGTTAATTCACGTTGTGAACCACGAGATGGAAAATATCAAATTCTAAAGTTAAAGTTTTGCAATTTGGTAATTGTAGATATTATATGCACCTTGAGGGGACACACAAACATAAAATACATTATGCTAATAATTTTGAAACAACCACATGCAAACATACACTCACGGCCTGCCCACGGAGAAAATGTTCTGAATGCTTCCAGCAAACACAAGCGACCCTATTCAATGGTACTACTTTCTGCAATTTTCTTTCCATCATTGATGGTTTTCATGCGGCTACGTTCTTCAAAGTTTCCAAGCTACAAACTCAACATCGCGGACCGTTATATTTAACCAACAAGAATAATTTCGCCTGCTGTCTTGCGTTACATTGAACGTGACTATGCTAATTCGTTGGTTTGTTGTGTCATGGGATGGGAGGGGAGGGAACAAATAAATAAGAAATAATTCTGTTTTTGCAATACATGTATGGATAAGTATCTAATCGGTGAATAGCAAAAAAAGGAATTCCCTCAATATTATTTCAGTCCATCACACTGTTTCCAATAATAGACATTTTTAGCTTTTAGAATTTGTTTTCCCAATGTAGACCATGTGATCTTCCCAAGGAGGTTTGCCTTTTGTCTTTTCATATATTATGGGTACACATGCACGTGAATAAGGCGAAATGTCAAAGAAACAGTTCTCTTGGGTAACATCACGAGGTCTACTTTGAGAAAACAAAATCTACAAGCTAAAAAGGTCTATTATAGTGAACACTAACATGACGCGACAATACAATTCTGTGGTAGGAGTGGCCTGAAGTGACCGGCAACTACAGATGTATGGGCTTTCATTTTATCGGCATAATTAGCAGTTTTCGCTTTTTTTTAGATACTGTATTGATTATACAGTAATTTGTGGACACGAGGTTTTTTTTAGTAGTACCTAACCTTTGTCTTTTGCAACTCAGTGGATCATATAGAATAAAGTGCACATTTTAACCCATTGGCGCCCAGCCGTTTTTACGTTTTCGGAGTGATTTTCCACCTATAAATGATTCATAGCATTTCGTGGCTCTTTATTTCAAACTACCATGGAAAAGGGGTGCTGTCCTAAGGCACTGGACAACAACAACAACAACAACAACTTTTATTTATAGAATAAATATCCAGCGTAGAAAGGACTGTTCCGCAAATAGCATTGCTAGTCTGGGCGGAACAGTCATACAAAACAATTACCGGAGGAGGTTAAAGGAGGCTAAAGGTTTCTGAAAACGTCATTCTGACGTAGCTATTTTTCATACGTGGAGCTACAAGAACAGCCCAAGTTCGGTTTGCTTGCGATTTTTGCTAAGTTAATTTTTTTTACAGCCATTTTTCATCTTAAGTGGCTGCCTGATGAGCATCGTTAACCGTGACGGTAGCTAAGAGTCCACTTTCTCAAAGAATCGAGCAAGGTGATGTATTTTGTTGTCGAATTTGGCTTGTTACTCTACTAACTGGGAATCTGGCCGGTCGGACACTTAGTACCTTTGGGACTCGACTATTGATGAATTTCTCGACCTACCGCCGCATATTTTGGAATTTGTGAGCACTGAAGGTGACCACAAGGAGGAATTTTTGGCGTTAGGTCGGAGTGGCTGTATGTGAAAGAATTGGGGGAAGATACGGGTGCTGTGAAAAATTCTCGTTATTTCCCATCATCCAATGCGGTCGAGATGTTGAAATGGCGGGAAGGCCAAAATGCACTGGAACAAAAGGCTGTATCTACGCTCGGGAGGAGAATATGAACCAAAAATGTCATTTCTAAGTTAGAACAAGGACTGAATTTTTTTATGATGGTTGAAGTTTGGTGGTTTGACGATGATTTCTTTAAAAAAACATAAAGGCAAAAGGGGGCATTTTCGTCGCTTCTCTTTGACGTTAAAAATGGTCAGTTTCGTTCTTGTCCAAACTCAAAAGGCCATATTTGGCAAAAATCGCTACGTTTCTTGCGTTTATTGGATATCCAAAGTTAGAGGACATTCCATTTCGTGCTCACAACTGACAGTTAAGGCAATATTCGTGCGATTGAGAAAGTTGCAATGTTTTGAAGCATGGGAGTCTTGTGCGGCTGGTTTTGGCCGGTACGGGCGCCAATTGGTTAAGAGTACAATTTTTTTTTTGACTTTTCTGCTTATTTCTATTCCTTACTCCTATTCTGTCATAGAATAGGTGGATTAAAGATGAAAGTGATCTGCACACAGCTCGTCGCAGAATAGTCTGGATGGAGCAACTGAACCTGTCTTCGGCAGGCCGCGCATAGGCTCTTACCGATAGTGCTAGCACTTTTTGGCATTATTTGGCTTCGCGAGCATTTTTTTTTTACATTTTATCCCAAAAAGCACTGCTAGCATTACTTTGGATTTTCGACTGATTATTTGTATAATTTTGTGTTAAAAGGCACAATCTGACTTTATTTATGTCGTCCAAAGCCGCATTTTGCCCTCGTTTTAGTCAAAGGAGCCGAGGAGGCCTGGGGAATAGGTTTGATAGGTCAGCGGTTGCCTTCTAAAACCCAGTCCATCACACTTGTTCCAAGATGGCGTCATACACTTTATCATCGAGGAACAATGGAAGTCAGCCAGCCAAGGCAGAGATAGCTCGAGACTCGAGAGCGTACTCTGCCATCAATCAGTGGAAAAAATAAGACTAGGGGGAACTGTGATGCAAAAAAAATAAGCATACATGATCGGATTCAGCAATATCCAGGAGAGGAACTATCAATCAAAGACGGGAAGTTGTTTTTGTTGAAACATGTAACTGAAAATCTGAAAAATGTAATATTCTATGTTTAAAAAATCGGGAAAAAGTGAGCATTTTTATGTAACCCACGAGCTCTTTTTTAAAAAATTAGCATTATTTTAGCACTTTTTTGGCAAAAAACAAGCACTGCTTTAAGCATTTAATGCTTTTTTTACGAGCACTATCGGTAAGAGCCTAGCCGCGCAAAGCCTGCATGGAAGGCGCTAGAAAAGAGGAAGCGGACGCGCGCGCTAACTCCCTCCCGTCCCGTCGCACTCCGTTCTCTTTCCTCTCGCTTTTCCTCTCGCTTTCCCTCTCTGGGTATGTAGCTAGGGGAGAATGTCGGATTGCTAAACCTTATTTCTGTCATTTTCGAGCGAATCTGCGTTTTCAGTCTTCAGCGAACAAGGAAAAGGATCTGCCAGCTGCACTTGTTATGCTCCTCTCGGGTTCAGACAACTTCTTGTTTTTAAACAAAATATCATCAAAACAGGTAAATTTCCCGTCCTTCATAGCCTGCGTGACAGGCGTAGAAAGTGGATGGGAAGGAAGGGAAAAGGAATATGGGAGTAGCCCTCTCCCTGTCCCTCCCTCCCTAACCCCTTTCTACGAGCTTCTACGCCCACCACGCAGGCTAAGTCCTTGAGTATCACTTTGAAAATTTCCAGTTGAGAATTGAACGCTCCGTTCTAATTAATATCGCGGTCTCCGCAATCAGTGCCAGGAAACTGCAGGAAACCCCTACCCTATTCCTCCATTATTCTCGTTTCCTTAATAGCAACTCGTTCCCAATTTCGGCTTAAAATGTAAGTAGTTCGCAATCCAATTTTCAGCTAGCTTCCCACGCAGTCGTGAGAGCCGGCTAATTTCAGCACCTTCTTCGCTTGTCATCGTTTCTCCATACAACATAACCCTTTTCCAACCGCTTTTCAAATCTCCTTTCAAGTTCTGTTTAACAATTCCAGATTACGGGTATTAAACTCTTTACCTTTAAAGGAGATCTAGTAGGAAGTTTTATTTGACTGGATCTTTTTATTTTTGACCTTTACATGTCAATATGTGTCATAGCCTTTACACAGTTTTGCCGGTCAGGCCAATCCTACCCCACATCAAGTTTGTGTTCGATCACGAGCCCTGGTTCGATACATTATTGGAGACAGTGTGATGGACTAAAACGATATTGAAGGAATTCCATTTTTTTGCTATTCACCGATTAGATACTTGTCTATACATGTTTGAAAAACAGAATTTTTTCTTATTTATTTGTTCCGTCCCCTCCCATCCCATGACACAAAAAACAAACCAATTAGCATAGTCACGTTCAGTGTAACGCAAGACAGAAGTGTTGGTTAAATATAACGGTCCGCGATGTTGAGTTTGTAGCTTGGAAACTTTAAAGAACGTAGCCGCATGAAAACCATCAATGATGGAAAGAAAATTGCAGAAAGTAGTGCCATTGAATAGGGTCGCTTGTGTTTGCTGGAAGCATTCAGAGCATTTTCTCCGTGGGCAGGCCGTGAGTGTATGTTTGCATGTGGTTGTTTCAAAATTATTAGCATAATGTATTTTATGTTTGTGTGTCCCCTCAAGATGCATATAATATCACAGGCTTCCCAAGCTCAAAATTCGACTCTGCATCAGCTTGTTTATATAGAGAATTGTATGGGAAAGTCGCCGGTTTGTAAAAAAAATGTGTAAATAACTATCTAATCAGAAATAAAGTTTTCTTACCTCAAATGTGTCGCGTACTTGTCTCTTGTGCCGATTTTGAAGCCATTCTCACGCCGTTTAGTTAAGTTTTTCGAAATCGTTGTCTCTCCTTCTAAAAGAAGTAGAAGGCAGACCACTCCATCGATCGCATCAATCGCTGGCCAGACGTCACTCCACAAATCGCTCTCTCATCGAAAGGAAAAGTCCCGAATCGCAATAAAACCAACAGTTCCATAAAGCCCAATACATTTCACTCCATCTACGTGTGCTTCGGCGGTCAAAAGACTCGTGAAGAACGAAAAATTTGGCTTGAAGTTCGCCTCTTCGGCTTTCCTGATATGCTTGTGACCGACCTCGTGACAACGGCCGTTAACTCAAGGTCAATAGCTGGTTTCTGATTGGTCCATTTCAATTAAGTCACGCGCTGACAACACGACCCTCCACCGGAGGGAAAGGTACATTTTGTCGCGAATCAATTGTCACACTAGGGCTGCAGCTGGTTTGTAACCTTTACAGAGTTCACAACTTTCAAGCAAATTTAGAACGATAACTATTTTATGCTGAAAATCCAATCTTATCGTTCTAAATTTGCTTGATAGTTGTAAACTCTGTAAAGTTACAAACCAGCTGCAGCCTTAGTGTGACACTTGATTCGCGACAAAATGTACCTTTCCCTCCGGTGGAGGGTCGTGTTGTCAGCGCGTGACTTAATTCAAATGGACCAATCAGAAACCAGCTACTTGACCTTGCGTTAACGGCCGTTGTCGCGAGGTCGGTCACAAGCATATCAGGAAAGCCGAAGAGGCGAACTTCAAGCCAAATTTTTCGTTCTTCACGAGTCTTTTGACCGCCGAAGCACACGTAGATAGAGTGAAATTTATTGGGCTTTATGGAACTGTTGGTTTTATTGCGATTCGGGACTTTTCCTTTCGATGAGAGAGCGATTTGTGGAGTGACGTCTGGCCAGCGATTGATGCGATCGATGGAGTGGTCTGCCTTCTACTTCTTTTAGAAGGAGAGACAACGATTTCGAAAAACTTAACTAAACGGCGTGAGAATGGCTTCAAAATCGGCACAAGAGACAAGTACGCGACACATTTGAGGTAGGAAAACTTTATTTCTGATTAGATAGTTATTTACACATTTTTTTTACAAACCGGCGACTTTCCCATACAATTCTCTATATAAACAAGCTGATGCAGAGTCGAATTTTGAGCTTGGGAAGCCTATAATAATATCTACAATTACCAAATTGCAAAACTTTAACTTTAGAATTTGATATTTTCCATCTCGTGGTTCACAACGTGAATTAACGAAATTTATTCAATAGACTACTTACAACCACCAATGTTTACTTTGTGGGTCTCGCAAGGCCATAAAGACTGATCACGTTTATCCAACGTTTTACCACAACACAAGATTTTTATTGCGTACAATCATTAAAGGAAGTTAAGACCCATTGTTTAGAAGGCCAGTGAAAGAATCTGAACGGGAAAAAAATATCTTTTCGCCGATTCTTAGAATTATGCAAATGACTTTGACACCAACGATAATTATGTAAACACATGGATTTTCGTCAATTTTGAGCTCGTGGTGTGTCGAAGCTAAGGTGATACCCGCCGGTTTGAAGCGATATACCAGTTCATTGGAGTATAGAGTTTGCTCTGATGTGGTTTTTTATCACGATTTAGACCAAACTTTTGAGATTTCTTTCCTTTCATTTGGTTATTTTTCGATATGCAAATTAAGGCTCAAGAGAAGGGTGTCTTCTAATCACGCTGGAATGCGTAAGATTTTCTTGTAAGTTTCTACATTTTGTCTGTGAACTAACTGAATACACCTTGTAACTTGTAGCAAAATAGAATTCAGTGAGCTAGATTTCTGTAGTCAGAGCGCGCTTGACAAAATCTGTGAAATTTACACTTTCGATCGCTATCAGTTCGGGCAGGTGAGCCAAAATTTAATTTGGGCCTGTGGCGGCGCAAAAATAAAGAATTGGAAAATAATTATAGCATTTTTTAAACATGTGTACCAAACCCTTTTCGTGGTCAAAAAATAGAGGAAAACTTTTTTTGGTCGCCAAGTCGAGAGGACCGCTTTTAGCGGGACTGCCTCTTAAAGTGGCTGTGGACAGGTTTGCACTGTTGTCTGAAAGTGCTACATGCAGACCAGCTGGTGAAGGGTTCGCACTGTTTCCTGGAAGTGCTGTGTCAGATGTGGCACAGGGGTTGGCACCAAAAGTAGTGGTACGTGCTCGACGTGCTGGTGAAGTCACCAGGGCTTTGATCGAAGGGAGCTTCTGGCGCTAAGAGCGTCGGGGAGGCATCTAGGGAGCAAAAAGGAAGCCAGTACCATACTCAAAACAAGGAATATCCAAGGAATAGGGCCTTGGCTGACAACAACCCTAAAGAGCCCAAACCGGCCCTTTGGCAAATAGGGTAATAATTAAATAAATAAATAAAATCATTCAACAGCAGGAACAAGCATGGCTGACACAAGGCCGCCGCAATAGCATGTTCAAATAAATCAAAATGAGCAAAAACAGGCACAAAATTAATCAACTTGAGCAACCCTGGCTCAATATAGATCAAAATGAGCGACACGGGCTCAAAATAATAATAATAATATGAACAACACGGGCCTAATACAATAATAATATGAGCAACACGGACTCAATATAAATCAAAATGAGCAACACGGGCTCAATATTAATCAAAATGAGCAACAAGGGCTCAATATGATAATAATATGAGCAACACGGGCCCAATATAACTCAAAATGAGCAACACGGGCTCAATATTAATCAAAATGAGCAACACGGGCTCAATATTATAATAATAATATGAGCAACACTGGCTCAATATTGTCAAAATGAGCAACAAGGGCTCGATAATACAATAATATGAGCAACATGGGCTCGATACAAATCAAAATGAGCAACACGTGCTCAGTATAATAATAAGGATAATAATAAGAGCAACCCTGGCTCAGTACAAATCAACACGAGCAACAAGGGTTCAAAATTAAGCAATGGATAACACGGGCTCAATTTAAATCAAAATGAGCAACAAAAGCCTAGAAACAAAACCTAAATATATATAGGGAAAAAGTCTCGATCAAATTTTTATACAACTAGCACAGGAAAAATGTCCTGACAATCACTGAACATGCGGGGATAAAAAAATAAAGGTACAGGACCACGCAAGACAATCGTCCATGCTAACTAGACCCACGAAAGAAAAAAGGTAGACGGATTGGAAAGGTTCACCGCAGTGGTGTAAAATACAGAATTGGGCGAGCATGCAACATGGCGCCGCGATAACTCCGGTACAACCAATACTGACCCAAATTATTCATATGGACACCATCCGGTAAATAGGGATTAACCGAGGGATTACGAAAACCACGGTGCCGCCAACAAAAAACATTTGGAAAGGGATCCAAAACCACCCGAAGATACTTATTCAGGACCGGCAGAGCCGCGTTAAAAGCTGGTTGCCCAACACGAGGTATCACCTCGCAGACGCCGATCACTCGGACCGAATAAGTGTTTAACAATAGAACCACCAGCTCTTCAATGCGCGAGCCAACAATCTCAGGCGAATTGGCAGTCAAATCATTGGTGCAAATCTCTAGAATTACTATGTCGGGCCGAAGCGAAGACACAACCTCAAGATCGTAACGTAGACCAAGGACCGTACGACCGCCTTTCCCATGTAGATGAACAATGGCGTCGTTCAAAATACCGAATGTAATATCCGCCCGGGGATCAAAATTAACCTCAAGGGCTACTTTTGTCCTCCGGACAAATGAGTGACCCAAGACAAGTACCGTATGAGGAGGGGAAGCCATGGGAAGAACCAGAAAACCAAGAATTAAGAAAACACAAACCACGAGGGAGCGAGCGTAACAATGAATTCGTATGACGCAACGAAGGGGGAAACACAAAAATATATAATACGGCCAACAAAAACAAAACACATTGGGGGACAAGTAACCCGTAGACAACCTTATGATCGAGACAAAAACCCTCGAAAGAAAAGGTAGAATAAAAACTGCTTGGCTTACCTTGAAATAATGAGAGAAAACAACAAACACGTCTCAATCGGTGTAAGACGCGAGACGAAACTTTTTTCTCAAATAAAGTGATGATAGCTTCCTTTTGAGAATTGGATAATTCGCCACGATCGTAAGAGTCATTTAAACTGTCCACCATAAACTCGCCTAAGACATGCCAAATAGCATTATAGAATTCTTTATACAGTTAGTCCATCATTCCCTGGAGACTTATTATTCTGAAAGAGCTGAAGACTTTTAAAACATTCAGATACTGTTAGTTTTCCTTCACAGACTTGAGCATCAACTTGGAAGAGTTTTGGTACATCTGGATTTTTCAGAAGGAAATTTAGCATATTCTCAGATGGAGAGAGAATATCGCTTTTACATAGATCAGACTAGAATCTTTCAATTTCTTGTTGCACTTTTTGAGGGCCTGTAATCAACACACCTTCGCCATTGAAGATTTTCCGGACTGAACTTTTACTTTTGTTATGACTTTCAAGATTTAAGAAGTATTTATTGCTTCTCTCTCCTTTTTCATACCAAGTAGCCTTCGAACGAATTATGGCGCCCTTAGCAAGATCTTCATATATATGATCATATTCAATCTGAAGGTTTTCAAGCTGTTCAAAGTTGTCATCAGAAGGGCATTTGCTACGCTGTTCCTCGCAAGTCTGAAGCATTTTTTCGATTTTAGAGACTCTTTCTCTTTTTTCACGAGCTTTTTCTTTACTATATTTTATGGAAAATTGTCTAATTTTGTATTTAATTAAGTTCCACAAGACCCTCTTATCAGTAACTGCACTGAATTTGGCTAGCCACGTTGGTACACTTTCAGTTAATAATGCTCTCTAGTATCATAACCAAGACTATCATAAACAAGACTAGCGTTGAATTTCCAAAACGACGGGCCGTGTTTTTGTTCACCAATGCTACTAAAATGCAAAATAATGGCCGAATGATCGGAGTTTATCGAGGATATAATATTGGATTTTTCAATATCTTCTTGACAAACATCGCTTATTAACCAAAAATCGAGTCTTCTCTGGATTAGAGGTTTCTTTTGTCTCCAAGTAAAACGTTTGACCTCCGGGTTTCTTATTCGCCAGACATCTATTTAATCAAAATCCAGGCATAGATCATCAATGTATTTAGCTGAGGCTTTCTATGACTGATTCCCGCCAGAGCAGTCCCAGACTGGGTTTAATGTGGCATTAAAATCACACACTATTCGGAGCGTAGATATTTACAAACAAAAACGAAGATCCTTGAACTTCAGCTTCCATTATAATATAACGCCCATTATCGTCGGAGCGAACCGAGTTTAGCTTAAAGTCTAAATCATCTCTTACAAGAATCATTACCCCACAACTGTGATTTGAACCGTGTGAAAAAAATAGCTTACCTTGCCATTGTGTCCTCCAGACACTTTCAATATCATTAGTGCTGTACGTTTCCTGCAAAAAAACTATATCATATTTCCGTTCACCAAGCCAGCAAAAGAGAGCTTTCCTTTTTGTGGATGAACGTATCCCTCGAATATTCAGAGACAATAATTTAAAATCTACGCAAGATTTCTCGAATGCGAAGATGCAAATTATCAAAAAGTAACGTACGGAAGACAAATCCTGTGTAGCGCACAGAGAATGCCACTAATTTGAGCGAAATAAAGTATGATCTGAACACAAAAGGGTCATTAACACTTAGACACCACACTAAAAATAATAGATTATTATAAGAGCTGCTGATTGCAGAATCATATACGCAGCCCGTGGGATTTAGAGCTTTTGGCATATTTGCATTTCATCAAAAGGTGACACCAAAGCTCCCGCTGTTAACAACTTGGAAAAATAACATGCATCATCAATAATGATCATAATGTTGGGAAAAAAGAGAAGAAAAAAGAAATAAACTACTCAAACGATTAAAACTAAAGTTTTAAGTAACCACATGTCCATCAATGATAAGCTTGTCAGGTTCTTTCTTATCGAAAAAAGCTCTCTTGCATTCGTCTCTCGCACGCTTCAGACGTGACCACAATTTTCTTCTCCGCTCCTGTATTTCCCTTGGGTAGTCAGCATACAACTTAAAATCAATCTCATCTTTCAACTCCAACGCTCGTCTAAATACCTTCTCTCGATCGGGAAAGCGGAGGAAACGGGCAATGATCGGTCGGGGAGATTCTGGCTTCTTTGCTCCGATTCGATGCACGCGTTGAAACTCAATATCGCATGCATTATCCACTTCAAGCTCCCTTTCAATAAAACGATAAATAAGTTCCTTAGCGTTCTCTTCCGTTGTATCGGTTGACTCAGGGATGTTAAAGAAACGCAAGTTCTCGCGTCGGCTGTAAAAAATCTTGATAGAGGATGCGGTTATTTAGGGATTTAATTTCCACTTCATTTTCATTCACCCTTGACTTTAATTGCTCTATCTCGCTGTTTAAAAATGTTAAACTTCTGTCCATAGTCCCGACGGCCTTCTCGAAATCATCATCAATCATCCTTTAATACCATTTATGGAGGATTCCAGATTGTTGAATCGTTGTAGGACTCCTTCGACCATGCTCTCTGAAATTGTTCAATTTTTGTAAAACCAGCTGTAGCTTCGAGCCAAGATCTTCCGCCATGTCCAGCGCAATGTTGACTTCGTCGTCAACTTCAAACGAAGGCTCGGAAATTTTCTTTTCTTTGGTGTCAGAGCTCCACTTTCTGAACTACTAATACTTCCTCTAGTTTTCCGCTTTAAAATACAAAAAAATTCCGCCATACAAGGAATAGCTGCACCAGAAATAACGAATAAGGCGGGAGTGGTTTCGCTTACGTCTTCACTCGGCCATGACAGACCCAGACCCCGCTGGTTATCTTTTGGTAAAAAGTGAGACCAGAAAATTTACCCTACAAGAAAATTGCTTGCAATTGCCGACTTAATCGCTGTGCTTCCTAGGCTTGGCTAAGGCGGCATTCGTTTTATTACCGAATTGTCAATAGGGAATATTGAACAAAGTAACAAACAAACAACAAAGGAACAAACGAACGAACACCGAAACAAACAAAGTCGTGGAAATGATTTTCAGAACGCGCCATAAGTGTAATCAAGCTCCGCTTGAACAATGGTTTCAACTTCACACTGGTTGAAAAAAGTCAAGTACTCGTGTTAGACCTGTTTGCAGTAACCTGCTTCGGTGAGGCAACTGTGATGCCCTGGTGACCTACGGTGATACTAGAAGGTATAGTAATTATTTAATACTTTGAGGAGAGCGAGGGAACCTTTTTCACATATTTCAAATGGTAAATAACGGTTAAAACCATTGCTTGGGACATGTAGTTAGTGCGAAACAGCAAAGTTAAGGTAAGATTACCACTAAAAAAAATATTAGTCTCCATTCTACACCATTATTTAAACATTCATTCTCTTATATCTCACAGAATTTCAAACTAACCATTTCTTTATTGAAGAATAGTTTGTTTATTGTGTATCTCAATTTTAATCGCCTTCGCTAAGAAAGTTAAGTCTACTCATAGCTAAAACTAGAGTCTTTTAATTTACATCGATTTCCCACTTTTCTTTTTTCGCAATTTGTTGAAGACGTACCCACGATTTTAATAGTTTTCCTTCACGCACAGCCTTTAATTTATGCCGTTTTCATGTCACGAGGCCTTCTTTTGATTTCGATCACAGTAAAGAGACAAAGATGATAGCTATACTAATTAAACAAAGATTCTGGATTGATAGACTCTACTGGCTGTTTCATATACCAATGCGAGACCAAAAAATGTTATTGCTTGGGTCAAGTAAAGCTCGACCACGTAGTAACAGTGGCGAGTATTCAGCAGCTATCCTAATGTGCACTGCTACAACACCTCAGTGAAATTAAGTCGCTATCTTGTATTTGCTGCTCATCAGTTCTCTTTGAAATTTCTAAAACTTATCAAACAATTTAGTGATTAGTCAGACTCCCCCTAACACCCCATGGGTTTAGTTTTTTAGCGCCTCATTCTGTTGGAATATTATACCGCAACTTAGGGAGAACCAGGGTCAGTAACTTAAGCATGGTGTGATCATTCCATGTAGTGCCGAGAAACCAATTGAAAATAAGTAACATTCGTTTTTTTTATTCATTTAGAAAGCGCAAATGTCAGTCAACAAATTTACAAGTTCTAGCTGGTGGTGTCTGTTATTTATCCTTGCTCTAGTTGAAGAGGTAAGCGTTTCCAACTTGCTTAGAATATTAAGAAAGTGATAATCCAGAATTGCGTTGACAGAAAATTGTTTTAAAGGTTTTTCTTCAAACTTTACCCTACCCAAGGGATAAACTAATACTGAAATTGAATACTCGCTCCAAATGTTTACTCCGAATTGAGAGAAAATTCTCATAAATGATAATACAATCGATCACTCCAGTCTTACAATAAGTGTCGTTTATTGACAGTTTTAAACCTTGCAACACCTGACTGACAAAGGCCAATGCAAGCGAAAAACAAAAGGAGCCATTTAAGTTTGCCCAAGCGTTTCACTCAAATATCATTAACACTGTGATTTGCACAGGCATATAAAAAAACGTCACTTTCTTCCAGATAAGAGTGCCCTTCGGATGCGCATGCACTGTTTGTAAACATTGCGTTTAAAGCAAACTTACAGTCTTAGACATTTAAGACAATTTTTGACATCAACAGAATGGAGCGGTGGTGAAGAGAGACACAACACTTGATAACGTAAAGGCCGTGTACAATCGATTTGTAAGTTTATCTACGGGAAAGGTAAGAAGCAATTTTCCTTTAAGACAGCTGAACACTACATTTTCATTTAGGCTAGGTAATAAAGAAAAACGTTGCTGAAAAAGCGCCTTACTGTTAGCAAACTGACCAAAATGGAGAGTCATCTCTTTAATATCGCGGATACATAGTCCCTCCAGGTTCAAGTAGTTTATTGACGTTTGTATGTGAACGGGCAAAAGTTGTGCCTTATGTATAAAAACAAATTGACCCTTAATGGAGCTGTATTTCTGCTGCGTGGCCAGCTTTCTAACGTTACGGTGCTTTCTCGAGCAGTGTGAAAATGTAAAAATACCGTAATCAAGGGTTGTGGTTTGTCAATACTAAATACCTCTAATAATCCATTTGTTCTTCTTTTGGGCTGATTGCATTTGCTCTTTGAGTTTTATGTTCCAGCAGATTTTCTCTCTAATTTCGTATTCTCAATGATATTAGTCATTGTTTCCTCTGCAAGATGTCATATTGGATCCACCATCTTGGATGAACAAAGTTAATTTGGATTAACGATGAAAGCTAATATGCAAATATATTTACCACAAAACAACAACAACCCCCAAACATCCAAAAGTCACTATCTATGGAAACGGGGTTATCAAAGTCATTTTCTTAAGAAAGAAAAACACCAAAACGTGTACAAAAGAATGCGGAGGCTGTCCGTTCATGACCCATTGCTGATAGTGTGTTCTACAATGCTGACTTTTTGCTTTCAAGGCAAAGTACGTCAATGGTGGTAAAAATGCATGCTCTATGGACGTGCCTCCATCAGTTGTTAAGACCCCTGGAATAATGCCTGTAGCCGCCTCCAAAGATGACTTCCAGTCCTCTTTAGGATGTGGAGTATGCTTGAAGATAACTGGGAGTGGAAAGCCTTCTGCTGCAGACCTGGACGGCGCTCCCCCCGTGGAGGGTACTCTGGACGGGATTGTTGTCGACCAGGACGATTCGTTAAATCAAGGTCTGATTATGAATTCCTACCTCATGCCATAGTTTGCTTTGTTTCCTACTTAACAGTGCAATAGAATTGAAAACAGTTCAGTGATCTTTCGATGTTATTACATACTTTTTGCAATTATCAAATCCAAAAAACCGACAACAATACCCGAATTCCGCTGCATAGCACAGTTTTTTTGGCAGCAAAGCCCAAAATGCCAGTCTTTTGACCAAAGAAGAACACCAAAAATTACACATTTTCGTGGTCAACTTTTTAATAAAAAACATTGCCCAAAAATCAAAATTCTACATTTACAGAAAACCTGAAAGCCAGCTCTTGGCATCTGGACGGAAATTTTCCTCTCACTTTTTCCGCAAGCCACGCTTTAGCCATTTTATTGGAGCCAATCTCGCGTATCTCAAGTTGTCTTTTTCACGCCCCAAAAGAATTCTGGGAACGTCAACTATTCCAGGAACATAGAACCCTTCCATTTCCTATTTCCAAGTTTTTTTGTAAGTGTCGGGCCACCCAGTACTACCAGGAAAATATGACGTCGATTGAACTTATACCGCTTTTGCTTTTATGATTTATTTCTTGTTTAAATTTTGTCACAAAGACATAATAATGTGAAAATAGCACTAAATGGTGCTTTTTGCAATTATCAAATCCAAAAAACCGACAACAATACCCGAATTCCGCTGCATAGCACAGTTTTTTGGGCAGCAAAGCCCAAAATGCCAGTCTTTTGACCAAAGAAGAACACCAAAAATTACACATTTTCGTGGTCAACTTTTTAATAAAAAACATTGCCCAAAAATCAAAATTCTACATTTACAGCAAACCTGAAAGCCAGCTCTTGGCATCTGGACGGAAATTTTCCTCTCACTTTTTCCGCAAGCCACGCTTTAGCCATTTTATTGGAGCCAATCTCGCGTATCTCAAGTTGTCTTTTTCACGCCCCAAAAGAATTCTGGGACCGTCAACTATTCCAGGAACATAGAACCCTTCCATTTCCTATTTCCAAGTTTTTTTGTAAGTGTCGGGCCACCCAGTACTACCAGTAAAATATGACGTCGATTGAACTTTTTACCAGTCAAAACTAGCCCAAATTGCCTTGGTAGGCCCTGGAATCCTTCCACAAAGTTAGCAGAGAGACAGCTTCGGCCATCCACCGCCATATTGGCTACGAAGCAGATTTAGCGTCTCATTCAGCAAGAAACCGTCTCTCACCTCTGGCTTCTTTCAAAGGCTTGCCTTTACCCACATTCCAGCTTAAGGATGCCAGCCTGGGGGCCTTTGTGGAGGAAAATGGCTCGAAAAAACCTCATAAAGCGGAAAATTTACCACAATCAAGCTTGTTGACTCGGTAAACGAACAACAGCCGCTAATGTGCGTGACGTCACACCTTTAGAGTGAGCCCACAGTGAAACAAGCCCGCTGTTATTTCCATCGCAACTCCTAAAATTGAGACGATAAGTCCTCCAGACTAATTATCACTAAAAATTTACTAAAAAAAATGAAATAAATTGGTAGTCAAAGGGTTAAGATACTCAGTTGATTTATAAAATTAGCAACCATATGTAACGCCGTTTTGAAAGCTTCATCGTTTAATTAAGACACGCCATTATATATTTTTGGTGTCTTTTACAATGATTTGGAAGACGTTTTGTTGGACAATTGAAATAAATAAAAAAAAAATAGCTGAACGTATGACCAGCTTACTTCGTCTCAAGCTTTTCTCGGTATGTTTCTGTATTTCACCAAGCCTGCTAAGGAGAGTTGTTTTATGAGGTCTTACTTTATGCTTTGTTGGCTGTCACCAAGCAACTCAAGTTAAAGACCAGTTTGTTGATTGAGATACCTAATGTAGTAAATATTTTTGCTTACTTTTGTAATCGTCAGGAGATCTGGCGCTTCTTCCTCCTAAGAGTGGCAGTGGATTATGGGAAATCAATTTCAAGGCTGTTGACTGCCCAACTGGATTGGGAAATACTGGGTTCATACAGTTCCGCCTTACTGGCAGCAATGAATTGTATTTCAAACTACAGGCAACGAATGCCAAGTAAGTATGCTCGTTTCGTCATCACCAACATGTTGGTGTGCCGTCAACTCAACGTCTCCAATAATTTGACATAAATTTTCGAAGAAATGACAAAAGGAGAACTGACCTGGTAATAAAGTCGGTCAGCAATCACTCGGAACACAAAGCTGCATATATATAATAGCACCATTTGCTCATAATGGTTGCTTGGCTAAGCATACAAAAAAAGTGCCTTGATAGTTTTACTGTTTAATACTTCCCATGTCTCCCGAGGAAGATTCTTCAATTAATGATTCTCAGTGGTAAAACGTCATCCAGTTATAACGACGAAAGTAGTATAGGACATGGGGGTACGAGATCATTTTTCAAAAAATGGTTTTACTGTTTTTTCAAATAATGGTTTCACTTAAAATATCAATTTTTTTTTCAATATATGGTCCACACATCGCGAAGCTTGGCGGCAGTGAATTGAGATTTTTCTCGAAGAGAAACAATCTCAAGAGGGGAAGGGTTTGCAATTTTTATATTTGTCACAACAATCTGAAAACTATATCGTTTTTAAAAATAAAAAAACTATATATTTTCGTTTAATGGTAAACCTCATCGCATTGGGGACAAAAAGCGAAGCTTTTTGGAGGCAGTGAATTGAGATTTTCTCGAAGAGAAAAGATCAAGAGGGGCAGGGTTTTTTGCAAATTATTAATGGGAAACGCTATTTTCAATAGTTTTGGCAATAAAGGGTATTAATCAAGAGTATTCCTCCTATAATAACAGATTTCGGTATATGTTTTTTTAGTTAGTATTCCCTGAGAAACGGCTAATTTCAATAGTTATTTTTTAAAAACAAAGGTACTTAAAGATATATTACTATAGTATATTGGAGGATGTTGGAGAAAAAGAAGAATGTCCACGCTATAGAAAGCGTAAGAGAGAAGGTTAATCGCCAAAATAAGACTGAGTCGCGCCAGATGGTTCTCGGTAATAAAAAAATATCTAAATATAATATAGAAATGAATAAGAGTGATCTTAAAAAATTATCAAAATCTCAGCTTATCAAAATGTTGATGAAGCAAAATGTGGTTAAACCGGCGCCAAGTAAGGTGGTTTATACTCACGAGAAAGCAATGAAGAAAGTGTCGACAAAAGAGAAACGTATCAAGGAAAAATCAAATAGTATCGATGGAAGGTATCAAAAACTAATATCTGATCAATTTAAGATTGATGAACCTTTCGAGAAGAAAAAATCATAAAAGATCGACAAAAAGTATCAAAATCTGATGTCTAATCAAAAGACTAAAATAGAGGAAACTAATAAAGCTCTAAAAGGTTACACAAAATCATACCCAATTGAGTTGAAAAACAACAAAGACCCACTTATGCAACTAAAAAAGACGCAAAAGGATATTGAAAAACACATCAAAAATCTACTGAAATCAATGAAAGAACTAAACTTTGTCGAAACACTAAAGGTAACATTCACAAAAATATCAGATGGTGAAATAATGTTTAAGACAGCATATTTTAACAGTCCAACTCAAACAATAATAAATAATAATGAAATCAAATCTACTCTCCAAGCAACACAACAAAATATATTAAACAAGGTAGCTGTTTGGATATCTGAGGGATCTGGATGGGTTGTGCAATCTGTTGACAGTCATTATCTCAATGTTGTGATATATAATCCAATGAAAGGTTCATCATATATTAAGCTGCCGCAAGAACTCAGAAACAGCAAGAAGGGATTGATCAATTTGAAGAATGATGACAATGAATGCTTCAGATGGTGTCATATCAGATATTTAAATCCACAAGCTAAATTCCCACAGAGAATAAAAAAGTCTGACAGACAATATATTGATAAGTTAGATTATTCAGGAATTGAATTTCCAGTTGCAGTCAAACAGTACAATAAAATTGAGAAACAAAACAGTATAAATATCAATGTATTTGGTTATGAAAACAAACAACCATATCCAATTTATGTATCAGAAGAGAAGAATGAAGACTGTTTAAATCTGCTATTGATCACAGAAAATGAAAACAAACACTATGTTTTAATTAAAGATTTTGGCAGATTCATGTATAATAAAACGAAGCACAAGGAAAGAAAACACTTTTGTATGCATTGTTTGCAGTGTTTCATTTCTGAAAAAATACTTATTAATCACAAAGAAAACTGCATTCAGATCAATGGTACACAAGCCATTAAAATGCCGACTAAAGATAACAACATTGAAATTCAGTAATTTCCACAAAAAACTACCAGTACCATTCGTCATATATGCTGATTTTGAGGCTATCACAGAAAAAGTGTCTGGATGCCAACCCAATAATGATAAATCATACACTGAAGCTTATCAAAAGCATACAGACTGTGGTTACGGATACAAGGTTGTTTGTTGTTATGATGATAAATACACCAAATCACTGAAAATATATAGAGGTGAAAAGCTGTGTACAAATTTATGGAAGCCATGTTGGAGGAAGTTGAATATTGCAAAAATGTTATAAAAAAGGAGTTTAACAAACCACTGAAAATAACAATGGATAATGAAAAGGAATTTCAAAAAGCTGATAGTTGTCATATTTGTGATAAAAAGTATACTGACACAGATATAAAAGTCAGAGATCACTGTCATATAACTGGAAAATACAGAGGATCAGCTCATCAAGATTGTAATCTCAATTTTAAAATAACTGAAAAAATTCCTGTTATATTCCATAATCTCAGAGGTTATGACAGCCATTTCATAATGCAAGAAATTGGCGAGATAGTCAAAAATCACAATTACACAAATAAGAGAGGTGAAAAGTGTCAAATGAACATCAATGCGATTCCCAATAATATGGAAAAATACATGGCTTTCATGCTTGGCAACCTTCATTGATAGTTTTCAATTCATGAGCTCAAGTTTGGAAAAACTAGTGAGTAATCTGCCAAAAGAATCATTAAAATATACCTCTCAAAAATTCAAAGGTGAGAAGCTTGATTTGATGTCTCAAAAGGGAGTCTACCCATATGACTATATGGATTAATTTGAAAAATTCAATGAAAAGCTACCATCAAAAGAAGAGTTTTACAGCATATTAAACAATGAACACGTTTCAGATGAAGATTATCAACATGCTCAAAACGTTTGGAATACATTCAAAATAAAAAATATGGGTGAATATCATGATTTGTACCTTAAATCTGACATCCTGCTATTGACCGATGTATTTGAAAACTTTCGAAAAACCTGTCTTGAATACTACAAGTTAGACCCTTGTCATTATTTCACATCTCCTGGGTTATCATGGGATGCTATGTTAAAGATGACTGATATCAAACTGGAGTTAATGATAGATATTGATATGTTTCAGTTTATTGAAAAAGGAATGCGTGGTGGAATCAGTTATATTGCCAATCGATATGGAAAAGCAAATAATAAGTACATGAAAGAGTATGATGAGAAGGCGCCCTCAAAATACATCATGTATCTTGATGCTAATAATTTGTATGGTTGGGCAATGAGTCAGTATTTACCAACAGGAGGCTTTAGATGGATGACAGAAAAACAGATTAATGAGTTAGACCTGGCTAAATACAAAGAAGACAGTAAAAAAGGTTTAATTCTTGAAGTTGATCTTGAATATAATAAAGAATTACATGATCTTCATAAAGATTACCCACTTGGACCTGAAAAGATTAAATTAACTGAAAGCATGCTATCTGACTATTGTAAAAAAAATAGCAGACAAATACAATATATCAACTGGTTTAGTTCATAAACTCATTCCAACTTTGAAAAATAAGGAGAAGTATGTTCTTCATTACAGAAATCTTCAACTGTATATGGATCTTGGATTGAAAGTTACAAAAGTTCATAGAGTACTTGAATTCAATCAGTCTCCTTGGTTGAAACAATATATTGATTTTAATACAGTAAAAAGAACAAGTGCGAAAAATGCATTTGAGAAAGACTTTTTCAAGTTAATGAATAATTCAGTTTTCGGTAAAACAATGGAGAATCTTAGAAAGAGAGTTGATGTCAGACTTGTGACGGATGAAAAAAAATTGTTGAAAATGACATCTAAACCAACATTTGTCAGCAGTAAGATCTTCAATGAAAATCTTGTGGCGGTGCATAAGATTAAAGAAACACTTTTCCTCAACAGGCCGGCATAGGTGGGAATGTGTATCTTGGATTTAAGCAAAACGCTGATGTATGATTTTCATTACAATTACATCAAAAATAAGTATGGAGATAAAGCTAAATTATTATTCACAGACACGGATAGCTTAACTTATGAAATCGAAGCTGATGATGTGTATCAAGATTTTTGGAATAATAAAGATAAGTTTGGTAACAGCGACTATCCCGAAAACAATCAGTTCTTCGATAAAACCAACAAAAAAGTGATTGGTAAATTCAAGGATGAGGCTGCTGGAATTCCAATAACTGAATTCATCGGATTGAGATCCAAGATGTACAGCTATGTCAAAGATAACCAGAAGGGCGGGAAAACTGCAAAAGGCATCAAGAAGATTGTCATTAAAAATGATATAGCTCACGAGGATTACAAGAATGTCTTATTTGAGAATAAACAGTTGTATCATAGAATGAAAACCATAAGGAGTCAAAATCATGAGTTGGGAAGTTATGAAATCAATAAAGTGTCATTGTCCTGTTTCGACGACAAAAGATATATTCTGAAAAGTGGCATAGTTTGGCTTATGGACATTATAATAGCCAGAAACAATAAATATTTTTGGCTACCAAATAGCAAAATAGTGTATGAAAACACTAACCTCTTTATTATATATAGGTTAGATTATTTTCCTCTTCGTGATAAATAAGATTTGCTTTCTTCCATGTGCTTGGTTATTTCATAAATTAAATCTTCAAAACAATTGCTCATGATGTATTTACACTTGTTTTTTTCATACAACTGTTTCATAATTGTTTGTTTTTCCGACACTTGGTACACACCTGTTGGACTTTTAAATTCAAGACACAAAGCATTGTATTTTCTAGTTGGATTCATTAACATCAAATCACATTGTCCAGCCATATATCCTTTGTTATAACTTTTGATTCTCATATTCAAGCTTATTTGATTTTCCCAAGACCAGCAATCATTAAAGCATCTTCATATTTTTTTTTTCTGATAAATGATACAATCTTGTAGTGTAAATCATTTTCATTTTCAATCAATAGCATATTATTGTTTCTGTCGTTGAACTGCTTGTAATATCCTTGTTTTCTGATTGATGGTAATACTTTTGATGTAACCCAATGTTTAAATTTTTCAGCTTCTTGTTTTTTGGATGATAATAAAAGTGAATAAAATCCTGATTCGTTTATAAAAAAACATTTGAAAGTTTTTTCAGTGGCCTCAGCACGAAGGAACGTTTTGTTCCCCCGTGAATCAGTGGCCTCAGCACGAGGGACCGTTTTGTTCCCCCGTGAATCAGTGGCCTCAGCACGAGGGAACGTTTTGTTCCCCCGTGAATCAGTGGCCTCAGCACGAGGGACCGTTTTGTTCCCCCGTGAATCAGTGGCCTCAGCACGAGGGACCGTTTTGTTCCCCTGTGAATTTGTGATAATTTTGAGGTCTCTCAAGATTTTATCATCAGATACAACATGATCTCTGATTGCTTTTCGCGGATTTTTATAGTTGAGAATAGTAGCAATGTCTCTACCTCTGAACCATATATCATTTTTATCATCAAGATAACAATCTATTGATACATTTAATTCTTTATTATCATAGGAATATTTTTGCATACACATCATATATTATATATAAGTTAGATTATTTTTCACATATCTTTAAATCCCTGAATGGTATCCAACTATTGAAATCATCACTATATCCCTTCCACTTTACTAAAGCTTGTTTCTTCTTGTAATCCCTCCGAATGACTTTATCAATGCGGAAAACATTTTGTTTGGCTTTTAATAATTCGGGTTCATAAAAACTCCCTTCAATATCTTCACCTCTTAGATCTTTTATTTTATATGTGATTGGATTAGTGTATTGGATCTTATCTATATGAATAATTATTCGGTCCAGTTTGGAGTATAACCCTTGTCGAATACATTCCGTTTATACTTGGATATTCGAACCTTATCACCTACTTTAAATTTCGGTTTATGTTGTAATGTTTCCATTTCACCGTATAAATTAAAATACACTATTCCTTCATTCTTTTTCTTTGAGGCCTCAACAGGTGTCATCTTTATGCTTGAATGTTTTGTTTTATTGTACTGTTTCACTAATTTTGGTAGCATATCGAGATACATTGTATTGCCTTGAATTGTGAACTGCTTCCACATTTTGGACTTGATTGTTCGATTACATCTTTCAACTACAGAGGACTTTTCTTCATTCTCGGTTGAGTAAATATGTATCCCATTTTTCTCTAGCAAGTCCTTCAAGTGTTTGTTATAGAACTCTTTCCCTTTATCGACCCATAGATATTGTGGTTTTCTATCTCTGAAGATGGTTTGAAATGCTTCAGTTACAGTTTCACCCTTTTTATCCTTCAGAGGAACAATCCAACCATATTTACTGAAAACATCAATAACCATTAGAACATTTCAACAAGATCAGCAGCCCATATTTCATCAATTTTATTTACAATCACACGCTGTCGAGTAAAATTGCGTTTTATGGTTTTATGTAATTCATCTGCTTATTTTTCTTGCCAGTTTTCTTCACTCGACGGCTTTTTCCGTTTTTTGGAACACCAAGACTAAGTTTTCTTTTTGGTTTAATAGTATACATCGTTGGTGTAGAAAACCATGGTCTCTCAGAAAATGGTATTGCAGCAATACTGTCTTCCATAATTTTATCAGCTGCATGCTTTTTAGCCAGATCGTTTCCAGCTTCACTGTATGCTATATCATGTTGTTGACAAACTGCATCTAATTTATTTATTGGATCTCTATATTTGGGAGCATTCGAAGCTAATCTATCTTCTAGTTTTGTACCAGGTCCACAGTAATTGTATTTTTTACTTGTCGGGGTTCTAAGATGTAATTCTCCAAGCTTTGCTAATTCTTTTCGAATATCCATAGCAACGCCGTAATAATTTTTAGCTGTTTTTTTTCGCTATATCCATTATACCATGATGCCCCTGAATTGCTTTTCCAAATGCATTCATAAATTTAGGATCTGTGAATGGTTTTGGAACTAATACACCTTGTGATATAAATCTCGGATCAAAAAGATCACCTAACCCACTGCCATAATCCAATCCTTTAATATCGGTTTTATGCATTTGTTTCCCATCTTTACGTTTTGGCCTGATCTTAGTTGATAATTGAACCAAACCCTCTCTACCAACTTTTGAAATTGCTGGTTTTGCTTTTTCAAGAGCGAAGTCAATTGCTTGTTGCTGAAGTTTTGGATTTCTCAGTGCCTCACTAGTATAATATCTTCCAGCTTGCAATGCCTTTTTACCTATTATTGGAGCTACTTTAAAACCGAGATCTAAAGCTCCAGTCAATAATGTTGATCCTATGCCCGCCCCTTCAGACGGGCCATTTAGTTTAAATTATTATTTTTCTTTACGAATTTAGTCTTTGTGATTCCACATTCTGCACAAGTACATTTCAGCATAGTTCGACCATTTTTAGTCATTTCATATCTTTCACTTCCTGGCACACACTCAGTGACTTCTTCTGTTTAATGAAATATGATTTTACCATATATTATTATATTAGATAATTTTAGTATGCCAAATACAAATCACCATTTCTTTCTTCAATGTCTTGTTTAGGGAATATTTTTATGTCAATACCTTTAAGCCGAATTCTTCGTTCTTCTAACATAATTCTCGTTGTTTCACAAACATGCAGAATATCGCCCCCGTGTAAACAATTCTTTTTCAATCTTATGACTATAGTTTGATTCTCATTATTTCTAATTCTAATTCTCTGATTTTCATTTAACTTAACTTTAATCTCAACCAATTTACTCATAGTATTAAGTTATATATTTTCAAAGTAGTCTATGATGAATATGTGATTGTTATTCGCGAATTTGGAATTATGTATTGTATTTAGAATTGATCTACCTTTTTGTCTCTCGAGAAGATAGTACAAACACCATTACCCACACAACATTGAATCACGCTCTTGTATTTCATCTTCAGAGTATTTAAGTTGTTTCCCACTTGTAGCCATATATTTTTGAACTTCAATTGGCATCATCAAACCGAATGAATCAAAATACTCATAAAAAAACCCATCTATATTCCGATAACAGACCCAATGAGTACCGGGTCCAATTTTGCTGTCGAGATTAACTATTCCACATTCTTTATTTATTTTATCTGGTAAAGCGTCGCGACTGAAAACTCCTCTAAAATGTTTTATGTCAAGTTTTTTAACCCAATCCAATAAATCAAAGTTGGATAATGGCTTATTTATGAATTTTAGAGTATTGTTCCGAGTATCGGTATTTTTGCCTTGGTAAAAGGTGAGTTCGGTCCTAGAAGAAGTCCTTTTCCCTTTTTTGAAGTTCTTTTTTTTTTTTCATTCCAAAACCAATTGGGTTATCCCATGTACCTACAACAGGTGGGGATTGCCATGGAATCAAACCATGTTTTCCTCCATCCTTTTTCACAGCAATGGCATCTGGAACATGAACAGGTAATGATCGTCTCGGACGACTTCTTTCAACATGTAAACCTTTTCCCGTTAATTTCTTAATTGCTTCAATGGCGAGAGGAATTCCAATACCAGCCAATATTGTTCCGAGACCTTTCCCTATCTGAGTTTTGGTTGGATTAATAATAAGTTGTCCGCCGGACTGCATTGAACTAACAAGATCAGCCATTTGTCTCGTATTCAACAAATTTTTATAATTCAATAACTGAGACAATTTGTTGTTCGGAATAAGAAAACCTCCCTTTTGTTTCTTCCCAAATAGTTTATTAATTCCCATACTCCCAAGAGCTGAAAGAGAACCTGTTGCCAATGCTGGAGCTGCTTTTGATACAGCTGTAGTTGCATATGGTAATAGTTTTGTTCCAAGAGAAAAAAGACTTGTCCAAAGAGAACCTCCGTGTACAACAGCTTTTCTGATTTGTGATTTCGATATTTTCAAGTCAGCACCTGTTCCCATTTTTTGAGCTTTCATCAATCTTTTGATCTGTGTCTTTGTCAACATAAGTTGATCATTACCTGACAATTCATTATTTGATAACCTTAATGTTATAGCCGAATTTGATTTAATTGCTTTTCCAAGCTTTTCTTTCTGTCCCTGTGAAAGTTTAACACCATGAGGATGATAAGTAGACATATAATAATAGATTAGATAAACTATAATTATATTTAAGATAGAGGGGGGTTTTAAATAGTGTTAAAGAATATTTATTTTGTATTTAAGATAGTGGTTGATGTTCCATCTGTTTCAAAAGAGTGTCATCGTGGATATCTTCATCGGAAGAATCCTCATCACTAGAATCTTCTTCGTCGGGAAAATATTCATCATCGGAAGAATCACTAAAATCTTCATCATCGGAAAAATCATTGATGTCTAATTCTTTATTCATATTTATAATAATAGATTAGATTAAATTCAATGGATGATTTTCCAATACTTCCATTGTTAAATTCAATTATGTCTAAATCATCAAGGTAAGAGGACCGCGTTCTATATTTTCTCTGATTTGTGTTTCAGATAAAGTGATGTCTGTTCCTTTACTCAGTTTGTCGATCTGTGTCTCTGTCAATATAAGTAGATCAGAACCTGTTAATAATCTAATTGTTAAAGATGAATTTTCTTTGTATGCTTTTCCAAGCTTCTTTTTTTGATCCAGTGAAAGTGTCACTCCATAAATAGTCATTATACTATTAGAGTAGATAAATGATTACATCGATTTCAGGGGCAATTTTCCATCTTTCTTTCTCATCTCAACATCTTGTTTATAAAGGACCAATGCATATACCTTATAATCTGCGTTTGTTGTACCACTCAGAGTGTATTTGAATGTCAGTTTCGTCATTCCATCTTTTATATCCTGTTTCTGTTTCGTCAAATCAAAATAAATGAAAGGGAATATGGAGCCGAAGTTACCCCTGTTAAGGAGAGTGGAATCACTGAAATCATTGATTGCTTCAACGTACTTCAAAACATCTCTGAATACCCTCGATGGTTCAGTGGATGGTTTATAGTGAACCTCCGAATAATCGTCTCCATTGCCAACCTCAAGATGACAACTCGTCATTGTTCGGTCATCTGCAACAGAAAATGTGTTATACAAGAATTTATTAGCTGTCTGAGATTCATCATTTGCATCGTTTATTATGAATACAAATACATGCCTTGGTTTGTTTATTCCCGTTGAAATACGGAAATTAGCTGTTTGTTGTCTCGTTGAGTTACCCCTCTCAACTATCTCTCTCATGTAAGTCCATTTTCTATTATCAAGATATTTATTAAAGTATAATGACTTTCCTTCCCCATTGAAAATAATACGAGGGATAATTAACTGAAATTTGGTGAGTACAACACGACAATCGTCTGCAGCCTGCCAAATTAAATTAGCGTCACTTTCAAGTGTTAAGTTCAACTCTATTTTCGAGTTAGGCAAAAGTTCATTCCACAAACTCTTGAAAAATCCATATCTGTTCAATGGTATCTCTGCATTTACAGTACCAGTACCATTTATCGGTAGTTTACGAGATGCGAATCCTTTGTTATAGTTAGCATTATTTGCTCTGTCTTCTGTATTTCTATTTGTGTCAAGATAAAAAAAAACTCATTTGTCCCTTGACAGGAAGCATAACCCTGGGAATACTGAAGCAAGTTTCTGATATTCGTCGCTTGGTTAGCATCTCTACATTAATAAACATCAACACCATTCATTTTTACATTTATATTATTAATTAAAGATAGAGAGGAATTTACGATGCCGTTAGTATCATTAGCGGCCAAATTTCCACCATCTGCAAGCTTCTTTACAATGAAATCAACATTTAAACGAGCATTAAACCAATCGAATGGTGTTGTCTCTGCGCTGTTGTCAACGACGAATCGATAACCTGTTTTCTTCTGATGAGCATTGTTTGCAACTACAGTATTTAATGCCGTTTCAAGTTCAAAAACAATATCTTCATAACGCTCTATGAATTTTGAGTCACGATAGTTTGACAAATACAATTAGGTTAGATAAAGTTATTTCTTTCTTAGTTTTCCACATGAGAGAAGTTGACTGAGTTTTTCATTCCTTTCATTTTGTGTTAAGGGTTTAGGATTTTTAGTTTTGGTTAGTTTAGGTTTTCTATTTCTTTTGCTTAAAAGTTCAATTATTTTATCACCCGCTTTTTTACCAGCATAATCACCAATTGTCGAAGCTGTTTTTTCAGCTGCTTTTTTTCCAACAGTTTTGATAATGTCAGTCAGGACACCTTCACCAAGTTGTTCGTTTTTTCTTATTTCCTCCTGTTGTTCATATTTCTTATACTCAAATCGTTTCATATACTATATAATTAGATTGTATTTATAATTCCGTCCCTCTCAAGAATATCTCAATATACCAATCTTTCCCGTTTAAATGAACTGGTGCTCCTGAAGAATCAGTAACGTAAAAGTGAATTGAACTGATCGTATGTGTTGAAACTGGATTCCATGAAAGAAAACGAGGTTTGTATGTGAAAGGTAAAGATCTAACAAGATCTGTAACTGGAATAACAGCAATAGTACTTGTACTGTTGCCATCAACGATGCTGTCAATGACTTTGTCACAATTTATATAAATTTCATCTACCCCTCTCGTGATATCAGGGAGATTTGCTCCATACTCTGTTTGTGTAACTATTTTTGACTCAAAACCGATAAGTTTTCTGAATTCAAAATTTCTCAAATCCAATTGATAATTTTCATCAAGTTCAATCAAAATACGATATGTTGATAAAAGGAAAAACATTGATACCATACTTCTTTTTAGCATCATCAGGATCATCAACAACCAAATGTTTATTTTTTCTCATATACTCAAGAATGTAACTATTGATATCGTCATATGAATACATTCCATCGACAAAGGTTATTGTTTCCCAATTTATACCTTTGTTGTAACTGTATTTTATTTGATTATTCCTATAAGATTGTCTGATATTGTACCAACTGTATGTCATATTGATAGTCTTTACAGCGATTTCGTATTTCATATCATTTGATAACTTGAGAGGCTTATTGAATCTTTTTGTGAAATCATGACTATAACTCACACCAATTTTGTCTCTGTTTTTACTATTGAATCGCAATGATATTTCTGTCATATACTATTAGAGTAGATATTTCCTTATTATTCCATTAAGCTCTTCGTTTCTAACAATACCCAATCTTTTTAACACATGCAATATCTTCACAAATTCGTCTCTAATACTTGTACTATTATTACCAGCATTAATACTCCCTCCAAGCAATTGCAATCTGGATAATAAATCTCCCACATCATTATAATAAACAACACCTGCTCCTTTTTGTTTTCTCTTTCTAATACCAACACCCTGCCCTGATTTGTATTTATAAGAAGCCAGTACATCTGCAATCGTTTCTCTGTATTTCTTCAAAGTTTGTAACTCTCGATCAAAAGATTGTTTGACTTCTAATGTTTTTACGTTTGATTTTTTACCTCCTATTTTTTTAGCGATTTCTATGGCTTTTTTCTTTTCTTCAAGTATTTTTTGTGGGTTGACTTGAGTCAAATCGTTTGGTTTCAAAAGCTTGTAATTTTTTAATATAATTCTGTCATCTTTATTGAAATTGTTATCAATCGCTAATACGGTAGTTTTCCCATCCTTATCTACTGGTGCTTCAATGGCTTTAGGAAGTTCCGAATCCATTGTAATTACTCTGCGATTCATTTCTGCAACATCATCAAGTCCTTGTGTTAAAGCCAGTTGATTTTGTTTCAACAGTTCAATAACTTCATCTTGTTTTTTTATCGATACTCTTCTGAACATCAATAGAAGGTTTAATTAATTCTGATGTTGTATCATATGCATCCTTTCTAGCATTTTCATATTCTTTGATTGCCTCACGAACCTCTCTTATCTTTTTATCACCTTCAATACCTTGTTGAAGAAGTCTTTTCATTCGCTCTATATCCATATACAATTGTGTTAGATAAGAACTTATCCTAATCTAAACTATTACTATATGGAAATACCAAACTATGACATTTTTCAGGATTCAAACAAGTCTTTTAGACAGTTATATAAATATATGCCAAAAGATAATTTTCGTCTTTTAATATGCGGAAATTCAGGTGGCGGTAAGACAACGCTTTTTTTTACACCTAATAAACGAACCGCTTATATATTACGATCAAATACACCTTTATGCAAAAAATTTAGATGAAGATAAATATCAATTTCTACAACAAAAGATGGATAAAATAAGCAAACAAGTTGGTTATCCCGTTTTAATATGTTCTTAAGATGAAATTTTACCCGTCGAACAAATTCAAGACACTGATTTGCAACGGTTGGTCGTGTTTGATGATTTTGTAACGGATAAAAAACAAGATCAAATTATAAGCTATTTCATACAAGGGCGACATAAAAATTGTTCTGTTATGTATCTCTCTCAAAGTTTTTACGGCTGCCCAAAATCTATCCGTTTAAATTGTAGTCATTTTTGCCTTTATGATTTTCCAAGTTCAAGAGAAAGAAACTTGATCTCCCAAGAACTCGGAATCGATAAGCAAAAGTATATTGAAGCAACAAAAACACCATATTCTTTCTGTTATGTTGACAAACCAATAAAAACAGTGAAAAGAAACTTTTATGGGAATATCTAATCTAATATTATATGGGTATATTCAACTTTTTACCAAATCAGGATCACGTCGGTCATGTGAAAACAGGAGGAAGAGGACGAAGGGGAGCTGATGGTATAGGATTCAAATTAACTAATGATGGGAATTATGATATTCCAAATAAACGTTTGACCAACGTTTGAGCACCAACGACAAATCAAGATTGTGCGACAAAGGAATATGTGGATCATAATATAACAGGCGGTCAGCATTCGACCTTTGTAAAGAAAGATGGAAGTATTGCAATGACTGGCAACCTTGACATGGGACAAAATATTGTAACGAATATGAAATATCCCGTCCATATTCTTGATGCAACAAATTTAAGTTACGTGGACTCACCTATTGCAAGTTGCGGAAGCGACCCAGCAGAGGGAAATTTGAATATGGCGGGGTACACCATCGAAGACTTGAAAGACGTTGATAACAACACACCCGCTGAAAACGCCGTCAACAAAAAGTATGTTGACCAAGGCTTACAAACCAAACTCAATGTAATTGCTCAACAAGACCTAAACATGAACAACAATGCCATTATCGATCTTGCTCCACCCGTCAACGCAGACGACGCAGTATCAAAAAGATATACTGACGAGTATTTTCTTAGACGAGACGGTTCGACTGTAATGTATGGTGATTTCTCGATGGATGGGAAAAGAGTGACAAATATTGGGGATGTGATTATTGAAGGGGATGCGGTGAATTTCAGAGTTTTAAATCGAGCTTCACAAACTATCAGAGCAAACACTTTATTATTGAATGGAACAAACGCGATGGCTGCAGACTTAAAACTTGGGGGGGCATAAAATCATCAGCTTAAAAGAAGGAACAAATAAAACCGATGCCGTAATTTTGGATCAACTAGAAAAAAGTCATATTTCATCTGCTTCTCATCCAAAGAATGCTTTCAAATATTTGATGAATGATATCGATGAAGTTAGTACCGAATATGGTCTTAAAGTTAAAGGTTACACTAATTTATCTCGTTCACCACACATAATTTCAAAAAAGGTTATTGATGTAGACTTGAATAAAGAAGCTAATCATATTCTTAGAGCGAGAATTGGGTTTAATATGTATACAATAAAAGATGGAAAATACACATTTATCATAGAATGGCTATTTCCTGATTACGAAGGAATGAATCTGAGTAGTGTAACATTCAGTGCAACAGGTGGAATTACAATTCATAGAACTGTAGAGAGAAAATTTGATAACAGAAATGAAGATCATTCGAGATATTTATTATGGATTGAAAAACCGTGATCAAGTTCACCACCCGAATATTTATATTGTACAATACATATTAATGCTAACCCAGCATATCCTAATAAATACAACGTTCCTTGTGTCGTATATGGTATTGTTGGTGAAGCTGTAAATGTACTATCTAGTGTTTACGACTTTGTTGAAGCTTATAAAATTGTAAATGAAAAAAAAATGCATATGCAAACCGATTTAGATTTGAATGGACACGCTTTGACAAACTTATTTGATGGTCAAACGGTGAATTAACAATGCTAAATAATATTAATATGAATAGCTTTTTAATAAAAGAGTTAAAACTCGGTGGTGATTTAAATTTAAATGGCTATAGAATTCATAATAATGCTTTAAATCTATTCCGTTCAAGCGTTTCAGGTGTGATTATGGAAACAGCTCTCGATTTAGGTGGTTTTTCTCTTTACCATCCGAAATTAGGCGGTGATCTAGATTTGGACGGTTTTCGAATTAAAATATATATATATATTATATTAGCGGATTTTGTGAAGCTTCTCAAGGTCATGATGCAAATGTTCTAAAAACGGTATTATTGAACGGTAGTAAGTATTTTATTGTTTTAGATGGATATTATATTAAAAATATGTATATAATTCAAGGAACATATCCGGGTATGATATATATATATATAAAGAATAAACGAGAAAATGCTCAACCCTTAACTTTTCCCGATACTATTTTTTCATATAGGATACCCTCTTTGTCAAAGAGTATCAGAACGATAAATGTAAATAAAAATTTGAATAGAGGATATATGATCATTGATTATTCTCATCCAAATAGAAATATGTTTGATATTGTGATAAAATTAGAGATAGTGATGAATTAATCTAAATTAATAGTATATGGGCATTTTCAATCATACCACAGAACATAACAATATTCTAACCGTAAAAGGTTCTGATGGAAGAGGGTTCAAAATATATCAAAATGGTGATTATAATCTTGAACACAAAAAAGTGAAAAGCATTATTGATGGAAATGAAAATAATCATGTCATGACAAAAAAATATATTGATGATTATTTCAACCAAAAAGCGGATAAAAGTTATGTTAATACTTTGAACACAAGAGTAACTGTAAATGAATCAAAATTTTCAGTCAATAATGATGGGCATTTAGTATCTGGCAAACATCTTATTGTTAAACCCGGAAGCAATGACAATCATGTTATTGTTAAATCACAAGTGTCTAATGTTGTAAGAAATAGTTTTCTCGATTTATGGGTATCTGAATTTATAAGATTGTATGCACAATGTGTATATCAAATTGATAGAGCGAATAGTAATTTTGTAAAAATAGATGCAAACAGAAAGGTTGAAATATTATATGATCTATCAAATGAAGAAAATAATGCAACACAATCAACTTTAAATTTAAGACCTACTGTTTGTACAAAAGCAGAGAAAAATAATGGAAGATACTTTTTGAAATTTAATGGTTCTAGAATGATTAGTGATATTAATTTAAATAATCCAGCCGTGAATATATTTATTGTCTATAAATTAAATGCAAGACCCAGTGGTTTTTGGAATAATGGTCTTTTCGGCCATGATAACGGCGGTTTTGATAAATTTGTTTCTTACAAGGACTCCAATTTAATAATTACTGGTGTAAATGAAAAGAATTGTGTTTTTTTTGGTCCTGCCGAATCCCTACAAAATTTTAATAAATTGGATGATTATTCTGAAAATGATTTGGGAAAATTAAATATTTGGCATTGTTTATCAATCCATTGGGATAATTTGTCTTCACCTAATACAAATACAAGTAAAATATATTGGAACAAAAAAACATATTGGCGATTTTACAGCAAAAAATTCAATAGGGAGTACACAAACAACATTTGGTGATTTAAATCCAAATGGAATTGCTGGATTGGATGGCTCTATAAGTTTTTTTTGTGTGTATTTAAATTTTATTTTAGATGAAAGAACAATATTAGATCATCATCAGATTTTAATAAAACGATATAATATACAATATTACAAGATATTATAAGATACGTGAGTTACAAAATAAATGAAACAAAAATTGAAAATAAACATATCAATGAAACAATTCTCAAATCCTGTTTGGTATATCAATATTTATATTTCAAGCGTTTCAAAAAAATAATTTCAATTAACAATATTTTGTATATACACGATGATTTAGGACTTTTAGGGCCTGGAAATGGCTGCATCACACGATTTTTCGAAAGAACACTCGGTTGGATTGATATATTACATTCTCATAGTATTTTACACGATGCTTTTGGAAGATTTTATAATCGTTATTTATTAAATAGGGGATATACTTACGTGATTCCAGAGAATATTTCACCGGAATTTATGAAAAGATCTCCATTATGTGGTCAGATAACAGAATTAATTTACTGTATTTGTAAAAGAATTATAATCTAAAATAATATTATATGACAAAAAGACGTATAAGCGTTTTTGGTTTTAACCATATCTCAGTAAAACTTTCAAAAGAAAAAGTTGACGAATTAAAGTCTTATTATCAATCATATCATCGCAAATGTTGGGCATTCAAACAAGCAAAAAAGAGATTCAAAAAATGGAATATAGCAGGAAATTCACTTTCTGTTATTTTTGCATCCGGAGGTCTTGTTTCAGCTAGTGCTACTTCAGGGATTAGTCTAGTTGCAATAAGTACAACAGCATTACTTATTCAGGGTTGGATGAAACATAAAAATCTGGATTTAAAAATACAACAATGCACATATGCTTTCCAAACATATCAGCATCTCTTAAACAATATCAAAAACATATTGCGTTCTGGTGACTATGATCCCAATTTATATATAATGATGACGCAAACAGATGATTTCATTGCAAATAATAGTCCGATAATTGATAAATGGTTACATAAATACGACAAATACTTTACTGAAGAAATGCCTAAATAATTATTTTCTATATTCAATAATATCCTTAATTTCCTTTCTTTTTTCATCAGGAATAAGTTTCCAATAATTTTCATATTCCTGGATCGTTTTCTTATTCTTTTTTATTTCAAAATCTTCATTATAATCCATCAAGTTTAATATTTTTTTATAATAAATTCAATATTTATCATTCTTTTACGTTTATTATTTATAATTGGCAGAATGATTTCAATTTGTTGGAATATTTTTTCAATGGTGACAATGTCATTACAATTAATATGTATATTGTATTTTTTCATAAAATCTAAAATTTTATTATTAATATAATACTTGCGGTGGTAAGTACTTTTACGTTTAAATTTGTGCTTGTTATTATGAAAATCAATATATTCAGAAACAATTTCGTATCCATGAACTTTTCCACAATTTGAACAAATTACATTACAATTATCTTTTGTAATATTCTTTTCATCACAACACGGTTCTTCTTTTATGCTATTATGTTCTGCTATTTCTTCCTCACAAAACGGACAGTTAATAAATTCATAATTTTCATCTTTTTTTAGATAATCATGAATATCACAATTACATGTTTCATCATCTTCAATTACTATAATATATTTCTGACCTTTCATATTATAACTATATATATTATTTTTATTACCGAGAACCATCTGGCGCGACTCAGTCTTATTTTGGCGATTAACCTTCTCTCTTACGCTTTCTATAGCGTGGACATTCTTCTTTTTCTCCAACATCCTCCAATATACTATAGTAATATATCTTTAAGTACCTTTGTTTTTAAAAAATAACTATTGAAATTAGCCGTTTCTCAGGGAATACTAACTAAAAAAACATATACCGAAATCTATTATTATAGGAGGAATACTCTTGATTAATACCCTTTATTGCCAAAACTATTGAAAATAGCGTTTCCCATTAATAATTTGCAAAAAACCCTGCCCCTCTTGATCTTTTCTCTTGAGAAAATCTCAATTCACTGCCTCCAAAAAGCTTCGCTTTTTGTCCCCAATGCGATGAGGTTTACCATTAAATGAAAATATATAGTTTTTTATTTTTAAAAACGATATAGTTTTCAGATTGTTGTGACAAATATAAAAATTGCAAACCCTTCCCCTCTTGAGATTGTTTCTCTTCGAGAAAAATCTCAATTCACTGCCGCCAAGCTTCGCTTGGCCGCAATGCGATGTGTGGACCATATATTGAAAAAACAATTGATATTTTCAGTGAAACCATTATTTGAAAAAACAGTAAAACCATTTTTTGAAAAATGATCTCGTACCCCCATGTCCTATACTACTGACGAAAGTGCTAGCGAAACAATACGAGCTTTTCCCTTTCAGACCCACCCACAATAAAATTATCAAAGCCAGCCAGCCAGCCATTTAACCCATTTCGCTGTTTTTAACATCCAAGCGCTGACTCTTACCAGTTCAAACAAATTAAGACGACATGTTGGACAGCGAAACTTCGCTGTTTACAGTCCGCTTTGGACGAAGATCCCTAAAACTTTTTCAACTGAAGCGTGAAGGGTGCTTAAGTTTTTGACATTTTTGACAGCTTTTTGAAAACTTTCTGTCAGATTTTGAGACTCGCACATGCATTTGATAGGCTTTTTTTTTTTCACTCAAGCTAGAGTTTCTGTCTTCAACCAAGTTAATAATAACTTTTGAAAAACAATTTCCCTCGGAGACACGAACAAAGCCAGCCAAAACATCCAAACTCTGATTCTTACAGGTTCAAACAAACAAACAAACAAAGAAACAAAAACTCGAGAATTAGTCAAGATTAGAAGGCAAAGCTTCGGTTGTTTACTGTCTTAGGACGAAGATTTCTAAGTGCGCTAGTTTTTTTTTACAACGTGAGACATGCATGTACGTGCATTTAATCGGCTTTTTCCTCTCGAGTTAGAATTTTTGCCTTCAATAACATTAAGCTTTTAAAATACAATACCGTTACCGCTAAAAGATTATATCTCTTCTCTTGTTTTCTTCACTTTGTTTTTCCTATGATTTCCTGCTAAAATGCGCAAAAAATAACAGGGTTATCTCGAGTGTGACTTTTCACTTGGTATACGTGGAGAGGCGGATGTACGGACATACGGGAGGACGGTCGGTCATGCGGTGACCCAAACCAAATTTTATCGAACAGATGGGTTACCATATTTTCTTAACCATGGTTCTCCGCGTGTGCAGAGCTCCGCTATAAAGCTTTTCTTGTTGAAGGAACTTCCTTGTTTCTTTAGCTTCTCTTCTCGCCTAATCAATAATAAGGTGTCTTTAGACCTACCTTATATTCCAAATCTCTTAGAGTTCCCGTGGCTGGTATAGAGGCATTTGAACGAGTCAAGGGCAGGTGGTTTTGTCTAACAAGAACTACAGATAACTTCTTCACCAGCGAAGGGATGGGTGCAGTATCATTTCCACTCAAGGTCCGTCTGACGAGTATTATGAACGAAAAGTTGGAGGCGACGGTTGATGCCCTCAAAAATGACGTCGCAATCAAATCTGACATCCAGTTCTCTGACTCAGGAGTGAGAGGTGTGCATCATTATATTGCATGATTGTGTTGTTTGCTCTCCTTATTTCCTTCACGGGCAAATGCAGGCAAAGTTCGAGTAACGCCTGTTAATTTGTGTCACCTTGATTTCATCCACCATTCCTCTCCCAGCCCTAGAAAAAATGATTAGTTGTGTTAGCCAGAGATAACGACTGTAATACGCTAGTATTCGTCATTACAAATTGCAAGGGGTTATCCTTTTGGCCTCCCCTTCATGAAGCACCTTTCATCGATTTTATTAGTTCTTGATTGACAAGGAAAAGAATAGAAAAGAAAGAAAGAAAAGAAAAAATATAAAGAAAAAAAGAAGAAACAGAAAAGTAAAAAGGCAAGCAGCTTTCGTTTCTTTTGCATTTAGAAGACTTAGCTTGGATAATTGTTACTTACAAACTGTTTTTGAAGCGACAAGGTGTATATCCAAATAATTAAAAATATTTCTGCGGGGAGGTTGATTAACAATTAGTCAAAGCATATTCTGTAACTGTCTGTTTTTCTATGGTTGTTTTTAAATTTGGTCGATTTATTTTTATTGTTTTCTTCTTTATTTTTTAACTCATGGCTGATTTTGCTAAGGTGGTTCACCGGAGGGAATTCAGTGTTTTGGCCAGGGCGAAAGGAAATCATCTGGGGAAGGTGAGATCGCTCTTTAATAAAATAAGTTTACAAAGTTTGAGGCTTTTGTGCCTCAGTGATCTGCGTAAATTTGCTCCTTAATCACGTTGTTGTTGTTGTTATAGATGATTACAGGTATTTTTCTCTTCCGTAATGTGCACCAACGAAAACCCCACCCATATTCGTACTATACCTGAAGAAATGGAAACAATCATATTGATAACACAAAGAGATGTGCCGGGAGTAACCCTTGAATATTTTTAAGCAACCTTTTCTTCCACATCGTGGATGGCCAGTATATGAAAAATTCATATTAAGGAAAATTGAATATTTTCCACACCAAAATTATTACGTTTTTGGTGGCATTTGGCATTTAAATACGTGTGGTGGAATGAAATTACCATACCAAATATTCCTTGCTGATTCCAACCAAATGTTCCAAAAGATGAGTAACAAAAACAACAACAAAACAAATCAACAAACAAACAGATAAACAGACCTAAAATTAGAAAACTAGAAACAAAGTAGTTTTTAAAAACACCGAAGTAAGTCAGGGAGTAGGTCATTTTATTTTAGGAAAATGGAAGAAAACTGCTAAACTGATTGCGGGATTAGTGTGACATGCTTTTATGTGTTCCAATCGTCCATCTACCGCAAGACTTATTCATGCTATTCAGAGGCACTGAAATTGAAAACGAGATACGGTATAAAGTATCGGGTCTTTGTATTCTTATTAATTACATGTATGCTTTTGATACCTATGTTCTTGTTTCGTGATACTCAGGTGATGAAGCATTTTGCGTAGCAAAAGAGGACGGAATTTACGCTGATTCGATAGACGAGACTGCCTTTTACATTTGCAAAGGCGAAAAAGCTACAAAAAAGTTTTGTCCAACGGGCCTTAAGTTTAACCCGATGATTTCCGCCTGCGATGTTCCAGAAGACGTTAGATTTGTTGAAAATGAGGCCGAAGCTCAGGAGAATTCTAAAGGAAACACTAGATGGAAACCGTTGCCAGGCAATGCTGGACTGAAAGTTCTTTCTGTCGGCGGTCCTGAAAAACCACAAAAAGATGAAGGCAAGACGGCTCTGCAGACTCAAACACCACATAAAATATTTGCTATCAATATATTCAAGGCCCCAAATGTGAAAACTAGAGTTGTCGGCGACAACAACAAAGGACCAAGTGGACTTAATAATGATAACACTATACAAACTAGGTTTGCCAAGGCGAACTCCAGCTTACTCGACTCCACAGCAGCTGGATTGGACAATCAACAAGATTTAAAGAATTTGCCAGATCTAACGAGAAGTGGAAATTTAACGATATATGCTGGAGCGAAAACGCAGTTGGATCCAAATAGCATCCAGCCAGTGAATTTCCATCATGCACCAGTGAAAATAACTCCGAATTCACAAACTGGAACGGAAGAAGAATTAAAATCCGATCAAATAATGGTCTCAGAAGATTTAAGTGCCTCTTGGAAACGTCCTGACAGTTTTGTCAGTCCAGGAGACAAAAACCAGTCTGCTCAAGTATCTGACGATATCTCTCCTCACAAGTTGCTTGCAATAAACGTTTTTGGTTTGCATCAGAAGGTTCCCAGTGCAGAGAATCACATTCACAGGTTTCATGACAATAGCAAAGTAAGCAAGGACAAGAAAGTTGACCCAGCTAGCCTGGAAAAGGAAGCACCATTAAGCGCTCAAAAAGCTCCTCCGCAACCACTTAGCGGTCAAGGGAACGATGACGGCGTTCTTCATATTCCTAATACGGAATCCGATCATAATGGATATCAACAGCAAAAACAGAATGGAGAACCTGAAAATAAAGCATTTCAGGATGAGATAATTACCACGAACAGTGGTACTTCGAGCCCACTTCACTTCAAACTTAAGGTTAATATGGACCAAGGTGGCACACGGCCCGTTATCAACTGTACTTTATCGGAATGCTCCGAAAATAATTTCGCCATTTTAGATGATAAAGATAGAGAAAACGGAGTACAACAGCAGCAGCAAAACGGATCATTACTTGGATCCTCTGTACAGTCGAAATACAAATATCGCTCGCAAGAACAGAAGGATGAAAATGAATTTCATATCACCCTGAACACTGCTGGTTCTGACCCGTTAATGGGGCTACACATGATTCCAGTTCAAGGGCTGCCGCAACAGCTACCGTTTGAAGAACAAAAGATGAATAATCAGTCTGAACTTGAAGACACCTCTGACGCCTCACGTGTTCGTGCTAAATCACCAGCTTTAACGTTGTTCAGTGAAACAAATAACCAGCTTTCTCAGCACAACAAAGATAACACAGAAACACCGTTGGGACAAAACCATGAAAACCTTGCTTTGAAAGCACAAAATAATGTGTACGCGGTGAGAAATGACAAAGAAGACCAGGAGTTGAAGCAAATGAATGAGGCAAAGACAGTGGATCATCACGAAGATTCGGCAGTTTGGAGGATAACGAACACAAGCTCCCCACAATCCAATTTCCCAGTGTCGAAAACACGAGGAATCTATAGCGAGAGTTCTACCGTCACTTCAGATCCGCACAAAGATAAGAACCTAAAAAGCACTTACAACATGCCAATCAGGGAAAACAATACTGGACAAAAAGAAGACAATAAAGTTTCAGGAAATAACCTTAACACAACAACTCGGATCAGCCAAAACCATAATACTTTAACCAATAATATTTTGGCAGAGATTGGCGTTAGAAATCAGACTGGCAAAGTTGCGCAAAACAACAATCAAAACGACCTTCTAGTTGGTAACAGTCAGCCGCAACTGAAGATAATTTTAAAAAGCCCGGGAAAAATGGGTACCATTTTAAATTCTGGTTCGCAGTTAAGAAGAAGATCAGGCGCAAGAGTACACATTGTTCAAATTCTAAAAAGCTTGATCGATAAACCCCTTAATTTGGGAAAGAGTACAAAAGATGTTAAATCGAGGTTGTATGATCTAATCAAGAAAACGACAAGAGATAAAACAAAACAAAGTGTCATGGAATCCATAAAAGACAGCGGCAGCATCGCCGAAAGCATCTTGGAAGCTAATAAGGAATACCTTGATGACATGGCCATGCAGGGATTGGTTTTTAGCGATGGCAATCCTGAATCTGAGACTTTAAACGACATCGCTGATACTATAAAACAAGGCAATAAATACCTCCAAAAGGTGTCTGAGTTTCCACAGTGGGAAAACCTAAAAACCCCTGGAAAGAGCATTTCTCAATTCCACCGCCAGGGGACAGATAACGAGATATATCAAGATTTGCAAAGTGATAAAGAGCAGGATGATGACGATGAAGGTAAGTTTAAATGGTACGAACAAAGCTTCGCAATTCTCTAGTCTCTGAGGGTACGTTTGTCACCACCTAGGGCAGTTCTAATAAAAGAAGATCGAAAGAAGATCGAACTAATATTTCAAAACGTTGTTAAATAGGCATTAAACAAATTCTTGTCCGGTTCTGTAATTTATTGGTCCATATTGGCCAATGCTCTGAAAACCTTAAACTTTCACAAATCCCAGACTATGGTTGAAATGAGCCAATGTGACAGCCAAATGCACAGTTTTTTAGACTTTACCAGCCCCCAAATTTCAATTTCATGGAATATGACCGTTTATTCTCGACTGTTGCAAAACAAAATGGTAACTCCTTATATGAAATAATGACATCGACTTGACTTCCAACCCTCGAGAATTACCAAAAAAGACATTAAAAGCAGGGGACAATAATGAGTTAAGTGTCCGCTGAGGACATAAGATATTGCCGTATAATGAGCGCCATCGGTCACAACTCAAATAGATAAGAAGACGAAACCAAGCCAAAAAAATTGCTTGTAATTTATAGTATCACAGTTTCAGATTAGTAATTAAGTCGATCTGAAGAAAAATATCACGGCTGCAGAAGAATTAAACTAGTAAAAGTTGTTTGAATTCTTTATCCAGGAAAATACAAACTGTAAAAAATGAGAATAAAATAATGGCATTTGTCATTGTCTTAATTATTCAATACTGACTCCTTCTTAACAAAAGTGCATTTACAAAATAGAAGACCAAAGAAGTGAAACAGACATTTAACGAAAAAGACTGAAAAAAAAAAAACCAAACAAACAAACAAACTGAAAAAATGAAACACGTGTGGCGTCAAATGCATGTGCCTTTTGATTTGTTAGGCTCTAGTTCAAGTGGAATGGGAGAAAAGAACAACAGTGTTTCGACTCACGTCAACAAACATGGGAAGTTTGCAACGGGAGAAGCTGGAAAAGAGGTTGCCAATCAAAGTGATGACTACAAGGAGGTGGTATCGGATACTATTGGACCTTACGGTATAAAAGAAGTGAATGCTTACAAAGGAGGAGTGCTAAAGTCAGAAGTTGATCCAAGTATGAAGATAATGTAAATTTAGTGCAATTACCGTTAACACATTTTGAAATGATCTGATAGCATCTGATTCCTGCTTGAGATAGATTGTATTCGCATAACATGGTTGACATAACTGATTTAATAGAGCTTTGGTTTGGTCAATTGGCCGAACATTATTGAAAGGCTGCTATTATATACGGATTTGTTGATTAGGGCTTCGGGATTATCACAATCTGATTGTGCCGGGATTTCATGTTGATTCACTCCCTCAACAACCCCCCACTCACTTCGTTTTGTCATTTTGTATATACGACCAATACCTCCATGCATGATTTTCATGTTTTTCTAACTTGCTTCTCTTTATTACCTTCTATGAAGGACTAAAATCCTTTTGCATTGGAAAAGAGAGTGGGATCTATACAAATCCTTTTAACTTTAAGAGTTTCCTTATTTGTTCCAATGGCGTATTGGAGGAAAGAGAGTGCCCAGAAAGAAAGCTTTTTAACCCTAAGGAAAAGATATGTGACTTACCAGATGACGTTCAAACAGAGCAGAGGAAAACACGATGACAAAAAACTCTATGGAGAATCCAGAATGGTAAACTAGTGCCGGGAGAGAGCATAAGTCAGGTTTTGGAAAGCTATTAAGGAGAAATTCAAAGAAACAATAACATACCTAAAAAGAAAAGCACTTATAGAAAAAAATAGTAATAATAAAGGAGTAATACGTTGCTCAGTACGTTTGGATGGAATCACTCTTCTATTATATTCATCCAAAAGGGTCATCCTTTGTCTAAATAACTCTTTGAAACTCTTAGCTAATTAAGCCAAGGCTAGATAGAAAATGCTTCTCAGTTTCCTATAGGTTTTGATCTCAGTGAGCATAGCCAGAAATTCCGAGCCACGAGCGGCGTCACATAGGTCATTACATTCAATATTCTGATTGGCTCACGGCTTTCTCGTAAACAAGCCACGCCAGCGGCGTTGCCGACAAGCAAAGTTTGAGACCAGAACATAAAGATTATCTAGCAAATATTATTTCACGTATAATATAATTTCACTAAAATAAGTTCTGTAAAAACTCTACTGATACTGTCCTGTTTTCTCCGCTTCGATTTCGTATAATGAGAAGCCTTTTCAAGTGGTTTTGAGAAGCCGTAAATCAGATCGAGAGTCATTTTCGATCGGTGACTGATATGTCACGCAGCACGAAAACCCTCAAGGGATTTCAAGTCCCAGGCTCTATCTCCTTCAAAAAGTCGCTGAAAGGAGCCTGGAGGACAGCTTCACGCATATTCAAAATGGTGTACGTTGAGCGTTTGCTACGAGCGATTATTAAAACCGTGCAGACAAAGATGAGAACTTTTCGGGAAATTTAAGCATCTTTAAAAGGAAAAACCGCAAGATTTCCAACTCGAAGAGAGTCAAATATTATAGACACTGAAAGCACTACATGTGTTCTTCAAGTTCCACATGGGATGCATGATTCCAACCATTAGCAAGTTGAAGAAATTTTTAGGAAGAGTCTGTGGCCTGCATGAAATTAAAAGGTTAGTATGGCGGATCCTTGTAGTTTATTGTGCGATTGTTCAAAAGCGAAAACCGCAAGGATTATAGTTTGTTCAACAACGAAACTACTTCCAAATTAAAGGTATTGCCACAACGAAAGCACTTTCGGTGCGTTTTGTGAAATTTAACCAACTTAATCTCTTCAGTAATCGATTGAACGATCGTTTCCATACATTTTCCTATAAATAAGAAGATAGCGCATGGCAGTGTTTAGTCACGCGTCGCAGGGGGTAACGGTTCGGAATTTCTGGCTATGGACCCAAAGTTTTTGGAAAAGACATGCTGGTTTTTTATGCGTTATTTGACGTGGTTATTAATTCATCACCGCCTTTGAACTAACACTTACGGTAAATTATTTCGCTCTCTTAGTTTCAAAGATCCCGCAAAGTGAAGTCTTTTAAAGCCATACCCATGGCATAATAAATTTAAATAAAAAAAGGTAAACATGTTTTTAAGTACGTAGTACAAATGAGAATAAAGTTAGTGGGGCAGTGTCATGGATTGCCACTAAAACTCTGGAATTGGAGACCTGCTTACCGATGGTTACCCGTAACCAAGATGAAATGAATACCAACTTGAAAACTTCGGCAAAACGTCGGGCGATATGATTCAGTGAATTTATGGTCACAATATCAGGGACAATTCCGATGGTGCTGCCCTTTTAATGCCATAACAATATTTTCAGGTTATTCTGGAGTGGATTTTACAACTTGTTCGTAAAGATAAATCATCTTTTTAGAAACTATCTGCTGAATGAAGGCGCAGCGACAAAAACAATAAAAACACCTTGAGATTTATTTGTTCTTCATTCTTGTTGAATCCCCTTTTACGTTGCCCTCAGCTTATCAAGAACTTTTAGAATTTTAAGAACTTGTTTAAATAAAAAACAAAGTCATTTTTTTATTGATTAGTTAAAAAAAATTGTAAAATTCGTTAATAATTTATAAGAGCTATGACTAATCTACGGGTAGTATTTGAGGCACACGTACATCTCTGTAAACCCAATAGAAATCAACTGCCGCATTAACTTTTGATAAAGAGTCCTGCTCAGCTAATTAGTATGCATTAACCGCTGATACAGATCTCTTCTGATCAACATGATAAACACAATCTATGGTTTCATTTCACAAGTACGATAAAATATCCGCGTGAGATCTGTATGGGCGCTACAATGGCGGGCCGGTCTCCCGCTCATATTTCATATCTCTCCATCTCCTAAACGCACTTGATTGCATTTGTAACTGTTACCAGGCTAGCTGAAAATCCAAAAAAGAAGGGCAAATACGGCGTAGTTGGGTAAAGGCTTAAAGAAACGCAGACACAAAAAGACGTGAACGAAAGGTGTTGCGAATAAAAAGGACTTATGGGAAAGCAGACTCAGGCGATGACAGTTTGATCCCAGTAATCCGAGCAGGAATTAGACTCCTGTTCAAAGCTGTCATCCTTGAGAGCCGAGAGATGGACAAAGGAAAGCCGAAAAATAAGGTAGGAATAACAAAACACTAAGGGAGATAAAAGTATGCTAAAAGTATACAAGACGAAGCAAGCTGAATAGGTGCAACAAAAACCCAAGAGACTAAGAACTAGCAAAGGGCAGCAATAAAAAATTGCAAACAAGATTATAACGAAGTAAAACTTTCATAGGAATCTGAATTATAAGTACGTTGAACCAAAACACTTGCAAGGACACACCACGAACCGCCGTTCACGTAAAATAAAAATCTAATGGAACTCATAGTATTTTTTCTAGAATAGTTCACCCAGATCTATATCCTGGCAAAGTTTGGGGATTCTCTATTTGTTTTCATTTTGCACACCTCCAGGAGAAATTTCGGGATGGCCGCTCTTAATAGCTTGGATATTGCGAGCTCAAATTGAATCTTTCGAAGTGATTCAACTTAAAACGAAAGTACAGAATGAAAATTCACCGACCATTCTCTCCCCCTCCCCAAAATATACTGTTCCACTTCATACACGTTTGTTCTTGATGGTCTTTTGATCGGCGGACACAAAGCTTTCAAATCGTCCACAGTGGAAAAGCCTTCCAATCGGCTCCCTTCTCGTGAAGGGCACGCTATGTTGAAAGTATGAAATATGAAATTAGCCAATCACGATTCGGGTAGTGCAATAAATGAGAGGGGTGAATAAAGTCTGCGCATGTGCAAAGGTTGCGGAGCTCCTGGATTCTAGAGTAGTACTAATTACAACTGCATTTTTTGTAAACAGTACGGAAGCGGAGAGGTGAACTTTTTGCCGATTTTTAACGCCGTTTCTGCACATCTAAGGCCGACAACATTAATACCACAGGTAGATCTTTTTAGGGGTTATTTCATTCCACGAGAAGAAGTATGATAAAGTTGAAGTTTTGGCCATTTTTTGAGATATCCTGATGAAATCTTTGGCCGAGTTTTACAACATAGCTTTATCTTAACCTACTTGTTTCCACTTAGATTTCTACGTTTCAATTTTTGATGTTTTTGTTGCGTTGTTTGCCGAGAAAGTTTGAACTATGGCAAAGAGGATTTCAAGATGTCGTGTCTATTGTTGTGCAGCAAGGGCATCACACGTTTTGCCGAATTTTAACGCCGTTTCTGCATATTTAAGGCTAACATTAATACCTCAAGTACAATCCTGGCCAAAAACTTTGGTTCACTTTGCCAAAAACTTAAATTGCAAAGTCGTGTCTCCCTCCCCCACATTCAGTGTTTATTTTTTGCCATGTCTACTACTACAATGATGTAAGTCGCTATCAACATTGTTAGGGGAGAGGGGGTGGTTATAAAAACACAATTCAATAAAAAGGCGAACAATGTTTACCGGACTTGCAATTTTAATACACTTTAGATATGTGCATCTCAGGCGGGTGATTTCTTTAGTGTCCCAAATAATTTTAGCGAGGATTGTAAGTCTTTTCATGTTTTATATAATTTTCTTTCCTTTGTGATTTTCCTCCTACCTTTTGCTATAGCCATCAGAACGTACGTGGTGATTGAAGTAGATCCGGGAGTCAAAGTATGGCTAAGTTGAATCAGTGCCATCGTAAAGATTTTGCCCATAATTAAGAAATCGTCATTAAATCTTTGGCTGATTTCGACAATACAGGATTATGTTAACCTTCTTGTCTCGACGTGATTTTCCACCTTTTCAATTTTCTTTCCCTTTTATGTTGTTAGCCCAGAAAATGCTCACTATGGTAAACTTAGGAGTGTTGTGCATATCGCTACTGCCATGCGTCGAGAGCAACACACGTTTTTCCCGATTTTTAACACGGTTACTGCTACATATTTAATGTCAATGTTGATACTACCATATGGGCCAATGCTTTGAAAACCTGCAACTTTCACAAATCCCGGACTATGGTTGAAATGAGCCAATGTGATACCCAAATGCACAGTTTTTAGACTTTACCAGCCCCAAAATTCCAATTTTCATGGAATATGACCGTTTATTCTGTTGCAAACCAAAAATTTGGCTTCGAACGCCCTCGGACAACACCAAAAATATACGACTTTGTCTTGAAGTTTTTAAGCCAAAAAATCCTCTTGAAGCCAAAGTATCTGCATTGGCAGCACCTTCGACTCCACTTCTTGAAATCTGTTCCACATTTTTCTGCTCACTTCTTTCGCGTGATGTGGATAACGCTCTTTGATTTCAGTTCCTCTTAATGTCCGTAATTTTCGCGTTTGTGACCCAAAGGAACTCTAGGATATTCTTGGATAACAGCCGCATAGGAGTCAACCAGTTTCCATTTCAGATAGTTTTTATAAGCGTCGAGCCACCCGGTCCTGCTGACAAAATATTGCACCGATTGCATTATTTACAAGTCAAAACTCGCCAAAATTGCCATGCGAGGTCGTAGAATCCACTCAAAGAACGGCTAGGAACACAACTTCACTTCGCGAATCGCCATAAGTCGATCGAGCAATCTTGGCGGCCCACGTCGTATCGAATTGCTTCTCACCTCTGTTTTCTTCCAGAGGATTGCCTCTACCCATCATTCCAGCTTTATGATGCCATGCAGGGGGTTTCTAAGGTGAAAAATGGCTCGAATAGCACACTTATAAATCATATATCTACCGAATTGTTAGCTGCAGCTGATCGCTTAAAGCAAGCGACAGCTGGCGTGACAAGCGTGACATAAAAGACAGAGCCATCGGTTTAGTGGACCAGCAAAATCTCGATGGTAACCCCTTATATGGAATAATGACATCGACTTGACTTCCAACCCTCGAGAATTACCAAAAAAGACATTAAAAGCAGCGGACAACAATGAGTTAAGTGTCCGCTGAGGACATGAGATATTGCGGTATAATGAGCGCCATCGGTCACAATTCAAATCGATAAGACATGAAATTTTCAGTTTGTGTGACGAAACCAAGCCAAAAAAATTGCTTGCAATTTATAGAATCACAGTTTCAGATTAGTAAGTCGATCTGAAGAAAAATATCACGGCTGCAGAAGAATTAAACTAGTAAAAATTGTTTGAATTCTTTACCCAGGAAAATACAAACTGTAAAAAATGAGAATAAAATAATGGCATTTGTCATTGTCTTAATTATTCAATACTGACTCCTTCTTAACAAAAGTGCATTTATAAAATAGAAGTCCAAAGACGTGAAACAGACATTTAACGAAAAAGTAACAAACAAAATAAAAAATAAAACACGTGTGGCGTCAAATTCATTTGCTTTGCCTTTTGATTTGTTAGGCTCTAGTTCAAGTGGAATGGGAGGATAGAACAACAGTTGACTCACTTCAACAAAAATGGGAAGTTTGCAACGGGAGGATCTGGAAAAGAGGTTGCCAATCAAAGTGATGACTACAAGGAGGTGGTATCTGATACTATTGGACCTTACGGTATAAAAGAAGTGAATGCTTACAAAGGAGGAGTGCTAAAGGCAGAAGTTGATCCAAGTATGAAGATAATGTAAATCTAGTGTAATTACCGTTAACACATTTTGAAATGATCTGATAGCATCCGATGCCTGACTGAGATAGATTGTATTCTCATAGCATGGCTGGCATAATTGATTTAATAGAGGTTTGGTTTGGTTAGTATGCCAAACGTTTTTGAAAGGCTGCTATTATTTATGGATTTCTTGACTAGGGCTTCGGGATTCATGATTCACTCCCCCACCAACCCACCCACTCAGTTCTTTTTGTTATTTTGTATATACGACCAACACCACCATGTATGATTTTCATGTTTTGCTAACTTGCTTCTCTTTATTACCTTCTATAAAGGACTAAAATCCTTTTGCATTGGAAAAGCGAGTGGGATCTATACAAATCCTTTTAACTTTAAGAGTTTCCTAATTTGTTCTAATGGTGTATTGGAGGAAAGAGAGTGCCCAGAAAGCACGCAGTTTAACCCTAAAGAAAAGATCTGTGACATACCAGATGACGTTCAAACAGAGCGGGGGAGAACACCATGACAAGAAAATCAGGAGAGCATAAGTCTGATTTTGGAAAGCTATTAAGGAGAAATTCAAAGAAACCAATAACATACCTAAGAAGAAAAGCACTTACAGAAAAAATAATAATAATAAAGGACTAATACGTTGCTCAGTACGCTTGGATGGAATCACTCTTATATTATATTCATCCAAAAGGGTTATCCTTTGTCTAAATTCATTCTTTGCAACGCTTAGGCCTGGTTTATCCGTTAAGTTTCAGACGAAAAAAAAAATCCAGACGAATTTAATGCAAGAAATTAAATTTGTCTGAATAGCGACATATAAAACCGTCTCCATAATTAAATTCGTCCAGACGTTGTATCCGAAAAGCAGGTTGAGTTTAGACGTCCGATTTCAGGCGCATCGAATTTAATGCATAAACAAAGGCAGCAGAGGAGTCTTATTTGGCTGTATTTCCAGTGAAATTCACCGTACAACTGCAGCGCGAATTGACCTTGTCAGATTTGAATCGCCGTATGTGATTAAACCACATACAAGCGATCGTGTTACGCTGCTGTTACGCTGCAGATGAAAGCCTATCCATGACAATGGCGGTCGCCCTTCGGGCCACGATTCTGGAAAGCGAAGCTTTCCATACGAGGCACAAAATGTCGAGAGTAAAAAAAGAACGCAAAGACGGCGACCGCCGTCGAAAGACTTAAAGGTTTGAGCCGGTGTAATGCATGCATATGGTGCAGTTACAAAATACAGTTGTAATCTGTGTGATAAAAATAATTGTCTCCGAGCTGAGTGTTCCGTTCCAGCGAGTAATAAGGAGGTGGCCGGTTGGAAAGAATTCAGACGTACTGTTGGCTATTACTTCGCCTGTGCACAATAAAAAAAAATTGCAAGAGGCTACAATTAGCCTTAACTCAGGCTTGCAAAAAACAGTATTGTATCAATAATTTAGCGTTAAACAAAAGAATAGAGAGAAGTCTCTCTTTCTTACATCGGACGCATTGCGCTTAGCTTGTGTTGGAGTCTATTTCTTTAGACCCTATCAACATATATTCCTCTAAAATTACAAAATTGCTTTACAGCTCAACCATTGAGAACAATAATTATAACACTTGTAAAAACTATTTCTAAAAGGACAAAACAAAGAGAAACAGAAAAAAAAGCCCGTGATATATACCACTAAAAGATATCGAACCCGGGTTAGCTGCAGGCAGGGACAATGACCTTTAGGCCACAGAGGTTTATCGTTATGCAATGTGATAAAAATAGTGTATTGATTCCAAAAAAAAATAAGCACACTTGTTTTCGCTTCGATGGATAATTGTTTGAGAAAGGAAACGCTTATCGAACGATGTAGGATTTTTTTCGCATAAACGTTAATGGAGTCTCGGTGAAATGTGAGTAGAAAATTAATTAGAAGAGTGAAACTGTTTACAAATACGTCAATCCAGGGTCATCGGACAGTTTCAAGTCACGCAAGTACATTTGTAAAAACTAATCGCTTATCATTCAAAAATTAAAGTCCAGAAATTGAGATATTGTGGCAAAATAGTAAATAAACTACCTGTCAAAGTCTCAGGGGTGTGTGATATCCCGTACTTGAGTTATTCAACAAAATGTATATCTCAATGGAGCGGATACGGGGAACACGGCAGTCCATCTGGAGTTAAATTTTGGTCATATTAAAAGCTTTCTTCTCGCAGTTGAACTTGCAAACATTCGTATAGACACTTCTCTCAACATATTAGTTCTTCAGACATCATGGGGACATGGATACGAAGTTGCCTCGTTGGCGCCTGCGCAAACACGCCGGAACACAGAAGCACGTGACAGGAAGTCAAGGGAAGCAATCTCAATGGTTGCGCTTAATTGGCTTGGAAAACGATATGAAATCACTCGGCCGTGAAAGATCAAACTCCCTTTGTCTGTAGTCTCTAATTTTTGGCGCTCCCCTCGCGTGGCGTCTCCTCGCAACTTCGCGCGCGCACGTGTCTTTCGCCCGCCCCACAATCCATCGCCAAAATTAGAGACTACTCGCAGTCTACAAAGTGTACAGCTCAATGAAGCAGACACGAGGAAACACGGCAGTCCATCTGGAGTTAAGTTTACTCATGTTAAAAGCTTTCTTCTCGCCGTTGAACTTGCAAACATTCGCATAGACACTTCTCTTACCATATTGTTTGTTCAGACTTCAAAAGACACAAGGTGAATCGACATTTTCCGATACGTGACAACAGGCATCACTCTTGCTGTTGTGAGTTGGCTTGGAAAACAATATGAAATTTATACTTCCGAATCACTCGGCCGTGAAAGGTCAAACTCCCTTTGTCTGTAGTCTCTAATTTTTGGCGCTCCCCTCGCATCGCGTCTTGGCATCACTCTTGCTGTTGTGAGTTGTTAAAAATAGTTAGCGCTTGCGCAGAAACGCCGGAAGTGAGCTTTGTGGATGAAACTCGACGACGAAGATAAAGAAGAACCGTCGGTAATTTTAGACCCGGGCGACACGCGAGACGCGGGAAGCCCGAGTAATAATCCCTTTCCTGAAGCGCGCCATGTTTTTTTTCGCTGTTCAATGGCCGTCACGGCTCACTGGCTCACTAACTTTTGAATTTGTGTGAATGCTGAATTGAATTAGTTTGAATTTAGTTCGTCGTCTAAAAGAGAACTCTAATAATGACGTGTCACAGACGAAGTTCATAGGAATTAAATTCGTCTCAATTAATTTCGACGTATAAACCAGGCCTTAGCTAAGCCAAGTGAGATAGAAAATGCTGTTCAGTTTCCTAAAGGTTTTTATCTCAGTGAAACCCAAAGTTTTTGGAAATAACATGCCGGGCTTTAAATGCGTTATTTGACCGTGGTTAATGATTCATCACCGCTTTTGAACTAACGCGTATGGGCAAATTAGGTTTCATTAGTCTAATTATTTCTCTCTCTCTCGAAGTTTCAGTTTAAAGATACCCAAAGTGAAGTCTTTTTTAGCCATACCCATGGCACAATAACGTTAAATGACAAAAAACAAACAAACAAACAAAAAAGGACGATTTAAGATTATAGGTAAAACATACCTTTAAGTACGTAGCACAAATGAGAATCTATGTCTTCCGGCTTACCAAATATCGACCATATGCGGTTGATGGCTTTGAAAACTTTCCCAAATGTGGACAATGGTTGAAGTGAACTACTGTCGTTGCCAAAAGGTCACTTTTGTAGAGTTTTTCACCCTGGTAAATGACCGAAACTCCCTATTTTTATTAAATATGACTATTTATTCTCTCGAAAAACCAAAATCGACCCCGGACAACAGCAAAAATCACGCAACTTTGTCTTCAAGTTTTGAAAACAAAAATTCCTGTTGAGGTTAAAATTTTACATTGGCAGCAAACTTCGACTCCACTTCTTGTAATCTGTTCCACATTTTCCTGCTCACTCCTTTAGCGCGACCACGATAACGCTATTTGATTTTACTTGCTCGCACTGGTCTGTCATGTTTGCGTTTGTGACCCAAAGGAATTCTGGGACTTTCTTGGATAACGGGCGCATTACAGTCCGCCAATTTCCATTTCGAGCCACCCGGTCCTGCTGACAAAATATTGCACCGATTGCATTATTTACAAGTCAAAACTCGCCAAAATTGCCATGCCAGGTCCCGGAATCCACTCACAAAAGGGCTAAAGACACAACTTCACTCCGTGAATTGCCATCACTCGCTCGAATACTTTGAGCGGCCCACTTCGTGTGAAATTGCTTCTCGTACTCGTCTCTGTTTTCTTCCAAAGGATTGCCTTTACCCATCAAACCAGCCTTATGATGCCAGGTAGGGGGCTTCTGAGGTGGAAAATGGCTCCAAAAACACACTTAAAAATCAAATACGTAACGAATTGTAGCTGCAGTGACCGTTCAGAAATAAACGACAGCTGGCGTGACAGCGTGACAACAAAGAAAGAGCCTTCGGTGTTGTGGACCAGCGAAATATCCGTGGTAACCCCTTATATGGAATAGCCACGTCGATCTGACCTCCTACCCTCCGGAAATTGCAAAAAATGCGAGTTAATCGCCGGAAGACAAAGGGTTAGTGGGGCAGTGTCATGGATTGTTAGTAAAATTCTGGAACTCGGGACCTGCTTACCCTTGATACGTGCAATCAAGATGAGATGAATACCAACTTGAAAACGTCGGCAAAACATCGGGCCGACCATTTGAAGTTCCCTCCTTCCATCTTAGCTGAACTTCGTAATAATTTAGTAAATATTTTTTAATGTGCTCGATCTTATCTCACCGGTAATCCAGAAGCAATCCATGAATGGAAAAGTCACTGAAAATTGATTTAGTAAATTTATGGTCAAAATATCAGGGACAATTCCCATGATGCTGCCCCTTTTATGTCATAACAATATTTTCAGGTTACTGTTGAGTGGATTTTACGATGTTCGTAAAGATAAATCATCGTTTTAGAAACTATCTGTTGAAGGAAAGCGCAGCGAGGAAAACAATAAAAAGCCTTGAGATTTATTTATTCTTCATTCTTTTTTATTGATTAGTTAAATAAAATTGTAAAATTCGTTAATAATTCTTAAGAGCTATGACCAATCTACGGGTAGTGTTTGAGTCACATGTACACCTCTGTAAACCCCAATACAAATCAACTGCTGCATTAACTTTTGATACAGAGTCCTGCCCAGGTAATTAGTATGCATTAACTTTGTTACAGATCTCAACTGATTAACATGACAAACACAATCTATGGTTTCATTTCACAAGTACTATAAAGATTCACGTGAGATCTGTATGGGCGTTACTAAAAGTATAGAAACAAAGCGAGCTGAATAGTTTAACAAAACCCAAGAGACTAAGAACTAACAAAGGACAGTACTTAAAAAATTGCACACAAAATTGTAATGAAGTAAAACTATATATTATAGGAATCTGAAGGAGAAATACAGGTTGTTTACCATAAAAAAAAATAGGTTTACCATAAAAATAAAATTTTGTTTACCACAAAAATTGGGAAATTTCGGTTGGAATGTAAATGGGAAGTCTATTTTGGTCTTCCCAACGGAAAATTTCCGGGGAAAACGGAATTTCTTGAAAGGTAGTCCAAAATTCCCAAACTGAAATGCGCGTTCCATTTGCTCATTTCTACCAGTTCCAGGCCGAAAGGCCTGGATCGCTCTGTAAACCGGACCGTTGGGTATGTTTGTGTTAATGGAACACGCCTGTGTCATGGAAAATTTCATTTGGGTGTTTGATACGTACCATTTACTGCAACGGTCGACCAACCGGTTTTCCCATGTAAATGGTAAACAACCACACTGAACCCAACACTTGTGCCAGGACACAGCACGAACCAAAAACATGGGGCAAACAAAATATTAGAGGAGACAAAAATTTCTCATGCAACTAAACAACATCAATGAACCAAGGCAAGACAAACTATAAAGTAAATTTCACACTCATAGCTTTAGCAGAAACAACATCTCATACCGCAAACATGAAGAAACGACTTATACGACTAGTATAAGGAAACAAACAACACCTCACGCCGCAAAAAGATTTAAATGCAATTGCAAATTGCAAGAGATAAACTTCGGAAAACGACATATAAAGCCAGGCGTGAGGACTGAAAAACTCAAATCACATTCCATGCTGCGTCAAAATAAAACACTGATAAACAAGTGAAAGCATGGAGAAACAAATAAATAAGTAACGTCCAACATAACATGGGCCAAACACTCAATAAACGCAAATACGTTTATACAAAACTGCATGCATGGGGATAAAATGACATTCCATACCACCCACAAGCGGAACGTTGAACACTTGCAAGAACCGAGTACCATTAGAAAGGTGAAGAAATTAACGAAAATAACCACTTGATAAGGGCCTTCCAGAATCCCTTGAACTTGGGCTGGGGGTTCAACGAGCAGCCAAAGCAACAGGATCCTGTGGAGGATGAGTGGCTATTCATTCTGGCTCATTAAGACACTGAGAAGGCATGTTGCTTCTAGCTGTCTGCCTGATCGCACTGATAGTGTCTTCAAGGTTGTATCTCTTGACAGTCGCTTTGGGTAAGACCGCTGTAAATAGAAAACTATTGGGAGCTTACCAAATTAGATTTGATGAAAACTGTTGCGCTGAAATTAAGCAATGACGTTTCTTATGGCAGGCGTTCCTTCTTCCGTACTTTTTCTTCTCAGTTTCTAGCTTTTTGCCCCTTTTGCCGCGCAGGTTAAGTTTCCAGAGGGCAAACATCAAAAAATTAAAATTTTATGGTTACATCATTGACCTATTTATAGCGGAGCTACCATGGATAAAAAAATATGGTAACCCATCTGCTCGAGAAAATTTGGTTTTGGTTACCGTACGTATGTACGTCTGCCCCTCCATGTATGCCAAGTGAAAAGTCACACTCGAGATAAACCTGTTCTTTTTTTTTGCGCATTTTAGCAGGATATCGTTGGAAAAACAAACAAAAAAACTGAAGACAATAAGAGAAGAAACTTATGATATTTTAGCGGTATCGGCATTGTATTTTCTGAGCCACAGCCGGACGAAAATTGTTACCGAGGCAATGCCGGTAAAAAAAAAAAAAAAACACCTCTTTAAAATGTAAGGCCTCTTACAGGAACCTCAAACAAACGCCCAACGCAACTGTCAAACTGGAGAGCCTGCTTTATATTTTCGTAAGACACACACAATAAAAAAATCATAAACTCAACATTTTTACCGAGGCAAGTGCCTCAGTTCGCCTCATGCTAGCTACGGCCCTGATTTTAAAAGCTTAATGTAATTGAAGGCAAAATTGAAACTCGAGGGGAAAAAAGCCGATCAAATGCATGTGCACGTCTCAAAATCTGATAGAAATCTATCAAAACTAGCGCATATCACACTTCATTGAAAAAGTTAGAAATCTTCGTCCTGAGACTGTAAACAACCCAAGTTTTGCCCTATAACTTTGATTACTTCTCGAGTTTTTGTTTGTTTGTTTGAACCGGTAAGGATGAACGTTTGAATATTTTTTGCTGGTTGTGTACGTGTCTGCGAGGGAAATTTTTTTTAAAGCTTTAATTAACGTGATTGAAGGCAGAAGCTCAAGCTCGGGTGGAAACAAAGCCGATAAAATGCATGTGCACGTCTAAAATATAGTCTGACATAAAGTTGTCAAAAAGCTGTCAAAAATGTCAAAAACCAGCGCGTTTCACGCGTCATTTGAAAAAAATTTATTTCGAGACCTTCGTAGAAAGAGGCCTATAAACAACAATTAAGTTTCGCCGTCTATAAGCGTGCCGTCTTAATTTGTTTGAACCGGTAAAAATCAGCGTTTGGATGTTAAAAACAGCGAAATGGGTTGACTGGTTGGCTGGCTTTGATAAATTTTATAGTGGACGGGTCTGCGAGAGAAATGCTCGTGTGGTTTGGCAAGCGCTTTCTTCGTTAACTGGATGATGTTTTGCCACTGAGAATCATTAATCGAAGAAGATTCTTCGGAAGACATGGGAAGTAACAGTAAAACTATCAAAGCACTTCAATGGGGTTTTGTGTCTGCTTAGCCAAGGAAAGATTTTGTGGGAAATGGCGCTATTATTCAGTTCTGCCGCGTTCCGAGTGATTGCTGCCTGTGATTCCTGTTGACTGCTCTTAATCATCAGGTGCGGACCTCTTTTTTGTCTTTTCTACGGATATTTATGTCCAAATTGCTTAGCAATTTTTCTCGGCTTAATACAAGACATTTTTGTTACTTGTCTTATTCCTCCACCTTCTCCAAGAATCTTCAAAAAAACAATATTACGTAACTAATCATAATAATAATCTTTATTTATATAACGTTATTTCTACTAAGAAACCAATAACGCTTTACAATTATAATACATATGAAATATATATGATAATAATACATGAAAATAACAGATAATAGTAATACATAAAATAATATATATATTTAGCCAAGCCTAAAAGCGGAGCTCCAAAAGCATTCTTTTTCTACTGGCATTTAGATATAGTCTGCTTCTCATATCACCCATCTGACCTCACTCAAGCTACAGACCCAATGCTGTAAAAAATAGTATGGAAAGGTGATCTGAGCCAGTGGTACAGTGGATTTAGACCCTCCAGCCCAGATCTGCTTGTGGATCAGATTTGGACCCCCTAGTCCAGAACTGCTAGCAGATATGAACCCCCTTTTACGGATTTGGACCCCCACCCCCTCCCCCCTAAAAACAAGCGTTCTCTTGAGTAAGGTAATAAAAATTCGTTTGCAAATTGAGTTTGGAGATGTTAAAAAGCAAAACAAAAATTTTTAAAAATAATCTTTAATAGTTTGTGTAAAAAAGAACCTACAACGCTAGTTTGCATCTATAAATTTTTAAAACAAAGCATTTCTTAACATCTTAGAGCAATACCTAAGGACAGGTCTGTTTCCCCGTTCAACTGTAGGCTACTTAGTTATGGTTTAGAGCCACTAGAAATTGGTGGAGAAGCCTGGTGAATGCTATTTTGAATCAGTATCCGACATCAGATATATAGTGATTCAGATCATCACTTCATAATGAATGCAATTTCAGTTATCCAAAGCCTCCAATGAGACAGTTGGAAATCAGATGTTGTGTATCCTCTGGATATATGTATGCCTCAAAAAATTATGAAAGAAAGATACATGGAAATGAATAAAAATATTTAGATGATATTCATTAAGACCAAGATATTTCTTTTGATCAGTTACTTCTTGACCTTACTATCCAAAAAAACTTCTTGCTGACATTAAGCTCATCAATCAATGCACCTATAGTGTTTTCAAAAAGAAATCCAGCCGCTCTTCTGGCCAGCCAAGTGCAAGACTAAGCAACTTGATAATAAAATATTGGGCATTTGGTTGATATCACTATCAAGCTAATTAACAATGTAGTATGAGGATTTAAGGTAATGATTCACCAAAGCAAAAGTGCTGGAAATCCGTGTTAGCCATCTTAACTTGATTTTCTATTTTGCAAGAAAGGTAAGGACTAGTCTCACATTTCTCCATGTACATTTGAAATTGCACAACATACTTCATCAAACATCAAAAATCCCATTAAACATTAATGCCAAATGTCATTCAAACATCCCACAAGATTGGTGTGACCAGCTATGAATAAAATTAATTGAAAGACTGCATGCAGGAGAAGGAAGTACATTGATGAGAAAGAGCTTACTTTGAGTTTAATGTTGTTTAATAATTCCTTTTCATGTGAATACATCTAAGTTGATACAAAAAAAGTGCATGACTGGAGAATAATTGGGAGAAAGTAAATTCCCATACAAAGAATATTATCTAATACAGTAATAGCCCACGTATAAGAACCTGGGTTTTAAGGACCTGTTAGGCTAAAATTTTCATTTTAAGCCCCCTCCACATAAGAACCTATTAAGGCTAAATTTTAAGTTAGGTTCTTATCAGTGAGGTTGCTGTAAAAGTGTAAAGGTAGAAACTGCTGAATGAGTTTCTTTGTTATGTTTTGTTTAGGACATATACTGTACCTACACTGAACTGCCTATAGGCATTTCTCTATGGTACAAATAAATGATTTATACTGTATTATGAGATGATATTTATCATATATATAGTATATTCAGATAAAATTCATATGAAAATATAAGAACCCATTTTAAGAACCTTGGTAGCCTAAATTTGCTTTAAGTACCATTTATATAAGAACCTATTTAGGCTAAATTGGAAAAATCTGGTTCTTATACGTGGGCTATTACTGTATTACACATTCTAAAAACTAAGAGGAGAAATTTAAACGTGGCCCAAAGCTAACCTAATCAAATTAAATCGCATACTTGTCTCTTACAAGTCACCCCTGCTTTGAGATTGACACTAAAATTGAAATACAATCCAAAGCTAACCTAATTAAATTACGTACTTGTCACTCACAAGCTACATCTGATTTAAAATTGACACAAATAATGTAATAGATAGGACTTAAAACTGCTTAAAGAAGGTGCATGCATGATATTCGATGGAACACCATTCCAGTCTGGTATGTAGCGATTATAAAAAGAAAAGCTGAAGGCCATATATATATATATATTTAGCCAGGCCAAGCCTAGAATCGGAACCGTGCACACTCTCACCGAGCAACTTCGCATGGCTTTATTTGGGCCAGTTTAATTTGTGTCCAAAACAATTGAGCAGCAGCAGGGAAAACGAAGAGTTTTCGATAGCAAACGTTTGCGAAAAAAAAGACAGACATTCGTGAGTCCTAACTACTTTCAGATGAAAGCGTAACGGAATTCAAAGCGGATAAAAAAAATACACTACAAGCGAACAAAGTACGATGCGAGTGTTTTGCTCGAAGAAGGAGAAGGTGGAGAAATTAAACAAGACTAGCTTGTAATAGAAAAGTCGCTTGTACTGATTAATCTAGAAAAATCGGTATTTATTTTGACATAAATGCCCGTAGAAAAGACAATAAAGGGTAAAACTGATCGTTAAGAGCAGTCAACAGGAATTGACCGCGGTTCAAAAACAACAGAACAACAAAGATAAGTATTACAAGAAAACAAAGCACAATATAATACGAATAATATTTCTTCGAAGATTCTTGGAGAAGGTGGAGAAATTAGACAAGTAACAAAAATTGCTTAGCAATTTTGACATAAATGTCCGTAGAAAAGACAAAAAAGAGGTCCACACCTGATCGTTTAGAGCAGTCAACAGGAATCACTGAGGCAGCAATCACTCGGAACGCGACAGAGCTGAATAATAGCGCCATTTCCCACAAAATCTTTCCTTGGCTGACACAAAACGCTAAAGAGCTTTGATAGTTTTCCTGGTAATTCCCATATCTTCCGAAGAACCTTCTTCAATTAATGATTCTCAGTGGCAAAGCGTCATCAAGTTAACGAAGAAAGCGCTTGCCAAACTACACCAGCATTTCTCTCGCAGACCCGTTCACTATAAAAATTATCAAAGCCAGCCCAGCCAGTCAACCCATTTCGGTGTTTTTAACATCCAAACGCTGATTCTTACCGGTTCAAACAAATTAAGACGGCATGTTTATAGACGGCGAAACTTAATATTGTTGTTTACAGGCCGCATTCGACGAAGATCTCTAAAACGTTTTTCAAATGACGAGTGAAGCGCGCTGGTCTTTGACATTTTTGACAGCATTTTGACAACTTTATGTCAGATTTTGAGACGTGCACATGCACATGCATTTGATCGGCTTTTATCTTTTACTCGAGCTTGAGTTTCCACCTTTAATGCTTAATTTTACGAGGACTCATTGTGATTACGTGTTATTAAGATAAGGGTAAAAGTTTCTTTTTTCTAGCGTTGAGGTACCAAGGTCGAAAAACAGTCAGCCAAGCCGAGTAAAAACACTCGTTCGCTTGCAAAGAAAACAACGTAACAAAACAAACAAACAATTCAACTACTTCTTTGCGTCCAAAACGAGTAAGATGATTGTTATTTATATCCATTCGAGAGAAAAAGACAAGTTTCATTGCTGAACAAAAGTAACAACGATTAAACCAAATGTTAAGCTTCTATTTATTTAATTTACCTCACTGTCCTGCGCTGTGTTGTAGAGGTTTCTACCACTTGAAAATACGTAAGCGTCAGTAAAGTAAAAACAAGCATCTGCAAAAATAGCAAACGGTTTGTCCAAAGAAAGAACTTCTTCCACAGAGTTTGAGCTACTCATTCCTCCCATTAATACCGGTGAACTGTTAAGTGACTTTTCTTGGTGAGATGCAAGATGCCGCGGTGAAGTGAAAGCCCTTGACGCGTTGAATTATACTGTTTTCAACCGCACAATCGATCCAAGTTTTCCTGAGAGAAATCTTTCGTCCTTCCTTTCATCACTTGAAAATTCACCTTCCGGAGTATTTTTTGACAAGTTCTTGATTTTTATGCGAAAGACAAACTTCGATCGAAGAAGATGAAGTTGTTTTGCTCAAAATAAACCAACTGAATGTGAAATTACGAGCCGCAGAAAGCGCGCGAAAAATTTAAAAGCCTCGATTTGGTTTGGGTGTCCCACACCTGGATTGAGCATGCGATCCAATCGAAAGCAAGTACCTGGTCAGCGGTCAACTTCAAAAAATCAGCCGACCTCGATGAGCTCTTAACTTGAGCCCGCGATATGGTCACGTGACACTGGTCAGCGGATACCTTGTTTTGACAGGTGTCAATTGGGTATAAGATTGATGTCCAGTATCAAAGACGTACGCTGTAAAGTAGCTGGCCAGCTG
>JAEMWC010000165.1:537500-555000 GCA_016490735.1 Pachyseris speciosa | reverse complement strand
AGGGCTTCGAATTGTTTAGCTTTGGAGTTAAAACTCCCTGTTTAAACTTTGCTGGAACTACCGCTTCCTCAAAGGATAGGTTCACTTTTCTTACAATAACAGGTAGAAGAGTGTCAGAACAGTCCTTCATAAGTTTACCCGGTAGAGGATCAAGCATACAGGACTTTTCCCACGTCTTCGCAAGTAACGTTGTCAACTCATCAGCGGTTCTAGGTGTAAAGGAATGCAACTTGTGATCTGGATATATTAGAGCTGTATGTTCCTGGGGGTCAGCGGTATTTACAGATGTAACAAAGCCATTTCTAATAGCCTGTACTTTTTCCGTAAAGAAATCAGCAAAACGATTTGCAAGATCCGTCGCACAATCATGAGAAGGCAACTTAGGGGGCGCCTTGAGATTCAGCATTTTCTCCATACCTCTGAATAGTTCAAATTGATTTGAGCTATTCTCCTCAATGACCGATGAGTACAACTTCATTTTAGACTGATCTACATACATCTGTCGTGCAGCAGTAGTACGAGTCCTTCGCCATTTGCGTTCAAGTCTCCAACACTTCACTTTCTGTAATGTGAGTTCCTCAGTGTTCCAAGATGCCGCAGCAGGAACAAATACGTACTCAGAAACTTTCGAATAACATAGCGTAACTGTTAATTTACAGCACGCGCAAGGCGCGCGCTCACGCAACTATTGTCAGCATTCAAATTTAACGGTCATTCGTCGCTATTGCCTGATGAGTGTAGTCAGTATTTGGCTATACGAAACAGAGCTGTTGCAATAAAGCGATTATGAATCACTTCTGAAGTCTGGAAATCTTTACACAAGAATGTTTACAGCTCCTGAAAAGTTGAGCGCTCCAGGAAAACCATTCTTCAAACATTGATTAACCTATTATTCACAGCTCCTGCCATCTCGTCAGTCGAGCGCTGTCAAGAATGAATTTTCAAGTTAAAGACTTTGAGTATTCGACCAAGAACATCCCGCTGGCAAACCGAAACATCTTACTTCAAAGACTGATTGAGAAGACTGAATCCCTAATTCACCGTATGCGGTGGAAGGCCTTTTTCTTTCTCAACGAAAACACCGATGACGCGACAACCAAGGAGACGTACGGGTTCAAATCCAAGCGACCACCACCTCGCATTAATGAACTTTGTGAGTTTGAGGACTGCATGCTAAACCTGGTACAGCATCTTGAATTCAAAACCAATCGCTACCCAAGCAGCCTACAAAGAAAACTCAGTAAAGACCTCAAAGAAATCCGCAAAGACAATCACATCTTTGTTAAAGCGGACAAAACGAGTAACTACTACAAGACAGAACCAGAAGACTACACCAAACTGGTAAGCAAAAACGTAACAAGATCCTATAAGAAGACAGGCTCCAACATCCCAAAAAACATAACCTCTAAAGACAAGGAAATTGCTACCTCCCTCCAACTTGACGACAGAATTGAAATATCAGCAAACAAGGACTCGTTTATAACACTGAAAGACCACAAACCCGACTTCATCAACAACCCTACATGCAGGCTTATTAACCCAACCAAATCAGAAATTGGCATCGTCAGCAAGCACATTTTGGACAGAATCAACAAAACGATTATCCATGAAACTAAAGTAAACCTGTGGAGAAGCACAGCTAACGCGATAGAATGGTTCAAGAAATTACCGGATAAACAAAACTATTCATTTATTACCTTCGACGTCTGCGAATTTTACCCGTCCATATCAGAAGAGCTCCTCTTGAAGGCATTAGACCACGCCTCACAATTCACCGCAATCACCCAGCAAGACAGGAAAATCATAATCCACGCAAAAAGGTCACTACTATACCATCAAAGCTCACCTTGGACAAAAAAGAACACCAACAACCTGTTCGACGTGACAATGGGCTCATACGACGGAGCAGAAACGTGTGAATTGATTGGTTTGTACATGCTGTCACTCATTGCGCCCAAATTCAAGGATGAAGTAGGCCTTTACCGCGACGATGGCATTGCAGTCTGCAAAGCTACTCCAAAAGAAATCGAAAAAACAAAACAAGAAGTCTGTAGAGTGTTTCAATCAAATGGCCTGAAAATCACAATTGACGCGAACAAGAAAATAGTGAACTTCTTGGATGTGACCTTTGATCTAAGAAACGGGAGCTACAAACCATACACAAAGCCGAACAATAGATTAATATACGTCCATCAACAGAGCAACCACCCGCCGGCGTTACTGAAGAACATCCCAAAAACATCAATCAAAGACTCAGCAACATATCATCCAGCCGAGAAATCTTCGACGAAGCCATTGCACCCTACCAAAAAGCCCTCGATGAAAGCGGATACAGCCACAGACTTACATACAATCCGTCAACAAACCAAGCAAATAGACGAAGGAAGAATCGAAAAAGGAACATCACCTGGTACAACCCCCCATGGGATTGTAACGTCAGAACCAACATCGGTAAAAAGTTTTTGAACATCGTGGATATATGCTTCCCAAAGAACCACATATTACATGAGATTTTCAACAGACACACACTTAAACTCAGCTACTCGTGCATGCCGAACATAAAATCCATGATCGCGTCACACAACAAAAAGATCATCCCAAAAACACCAACGGTGCCTGAACATCAACAAGAAAAGGAATGCAACTGCAGAAAGAAACCCGAATGCCCCCTTGAAGGTAAATGCCTCCAGACCAACGTTGTCTACCAAGCAACAGTGACAACAGAATCTACAACCGAATCCTACGTAGGATTAGCATCAAACTTCAAGGAACGGTACAGGAACCACATGACATCATTCCGACACATCAAGCGAAGGAACGAAACTGAATTATCCAAACACATATGGACCCTGAAAGACGGCAACAAACCCTTTCACATAAAGTGGAAAGTACTAAGAACATGTAAACCTTATGATAATATCACGAAGAAATGTAGCTTGTGTCTTTACGAAAAGTTCGTTATTATCTGCAGAAAAAAATTGTGCACCCTAAACAAACGAAACGAATTAGCAAGCTCTTGCCCTCACAGGAAAAAATACGTACTCAGAAACTTTCGAATAACATAGCGTAACTGTTAATTTACAGCACGCGCAAGGCGCGCGCTCACGCAACTATTGTCAGCATTCAAATTTAACGGTCATTCGTCGCTATTGCCTGATGAGTGTAGTCAGTATTTGGCTATACGAAACAGAGCTGTTGCAATAAAGCGATTATGAATCACTTCTGAAGTCTGGAAATCTTTACACAAGATATATATATATATATATATATATATATATATATATATATATATATATATATATATATATATATTTGAAGACAGTCTGATCAACTGAAGATTTGACTTGGCATATTTATTACTATATAGTTTCGTACCGCACAACCTGTACGGCACTCATCAGATAAATAGCCAAATGTAAAATTACAACGTAAAGCTGGTAACTATATATACAGGAGGAGTGGAAAAGTATTAGATTACAACGGTTTCTACTTCTTAACAATAGACGCTTAAAATCCGCGTGACAATGGAAGTAAGCGTGACACTGACATTTATGTACTTAAGATGACCGGAAAAGTTTAAATTTACAACGGTTTCTGTTTCGGATAAACAACGGACACATTAAAATGGGGGTTATTACCTGCCAGTTTTGAAATTTTTGAGGAGAAATTTGTTTGCGTGTCTACAGGAAGTAATAAGTTCATTACGTCTACTTCCTGTATATATATATATATATATATATATATATATATATATATATATATATATATATATATATATATAAATATATAACTATAACTTCACAGGAGTTCAGGCTTCAGGAGTAATCATCGTTTTATTGCGACTGAGTTGAGCGCTCTACGAAATACATTCTACCCAGGAAACAAGTTATATATATATATATATATATATATATTATATATATATATATATATATATATATATATATATATATATAGTACAGTAAGGTAGGGAGGGGATATATTGGCAACTGATTGCCTTAATTACTTAGGATCACCAGCCTATTCCCATTTGGATGGCGATTCATTAGCGATTTCTGAGTAATACAAACAGACAAGGTTAATTTGGGAACAGAAATCATCAACTAAGTAATTAAGTGAAAATGTGGCTCAGCCAGGAATCGAACCTGGGTCTCCAGATTACCGGTCGGATGCCTTAACCACTAGGCCACTGAACCAACCACACTGGGTTGACACATATTTACTGTACAACACATACACAATGTGGCCTTATTTTTATGGTAAGGTCCTAGGAGACAATTTCACACATTTTCTGCAACCAGGATCACGTCACTACTCCCCGATCGATCAGCGATGCAAGGCCAAATCCCCCTGGAAATTAATTAAGTACAGTAAGGTAGGGAGGGGATATATTGGCAACTGATTGCCTTAATTACTTAGGATCACCAGCCTATTCCCATTTGGATGGCGATTCATTAGCGATTTCTGAGTAATACAAACAGACAAGGTTAATTTGGGAACAGAAATCATCAACTAAGTAATTAAGTGAAAATGTGGCTCAGCCAGGAATCTGTGTGGTTGGTTCAGTGGCCTAGTGGTTAAGGCATCCGACCGGTAATCTGGAGACCCAGGTTCGATTCCTGGCTGAGCCACATTTTCACTTAATTACTTAGTTGATGATTTCTGTTCCCAAATTAACCTTGTCTATATATATATATATATATATATATATATATATATATATATAAATGTGTGTGTGTGTGTGTGTGTGGCCTTCAGCTTTACTTTTCTAATCGCTGCATAACAGACTGGAATAGTATTCCATCGAACATCGTGCATGCACCTTCTTTAAGCAGTTTTAAGTCATATCTATAACATTATTTGTGTCAATTTTAAATCAGATGTAACTTGTGAGTGACAAGTATGTAATTTAATTAGGTTAGCTTTGGGTTGTATACATTAAATTTTACTTCTTAATTTTTAGGGTCAATCTCAAATCAGGGGTGACTTGTAAGAGACAAGTATTCGATGTAATTTAATCAGGTTAGCTTTGGGCCGCGTTTAAATTTTACCTCTAAAGATGTGTCAATTCAGTTACCATACAACGGAGGACAGAATCATTGTGGTTCCCCAATATAGTTATGGAAAATAATCTGAGTTCAAAATTCATAGCGCTTTTATTCCACCTAAAAAATTCACCGAAGAATGCGTTTTGCTCACGATCTAAGTTATCAGTCTCCGGATCAGACAACACTTTTTCCTCCAAATTTTTGCTATTGTTACGCAGCCGTTTTCTTTGGCAAATCTTTATGATAAATTGAAGCTTGCATTGAAGAACTCTTATAGGCTTTCTTGGCGTTCAAAAACTTGGTTGAATAATGTGATCTTAAGAATCAAATAAAACACAGTGGAAAAGAGGAAGCTTTATTTATTTATTTATTTACTTATTTATTTGTATTTATTTTTATTTATGTTAACGAACCAACTTGTCTATCGAAAAACAATGTGTCCTGCTCGAACCTTTAAGAATGGTTCTTCATAAACGAATGGGCTTAAGTGAAGAGTCCGGGGGATTACCCTTAGAAAAAAAATGGGTGAGGGCCCGGTGTTCGGCCCGCTTCCTGAAACCCTTACACTATTACAGACCAAAATCTGCGATTTCCCCTACCCTATTTCGGACACGGTTCATTTCGGAATTAGCTTTTGCCTCTTTTTCAAACCGAGGCCTGGTTCTCAATGATTCGTATGAAAATGAATTTAATTTGCATGTGAATGAAACCTAATTTTCGTTTGAAAGGTTGAGCACCGAGACTCGCCTTGAAAGGTTGAAGGTAATTCGAAAGGCTGAAGGTAATTCGAAAGTAGCCTATTTGAGAAGGGCTTTTGCTGATGGTCTCATCGCCGATAAAACATACCCAATTCAAAACTAGAGTGCAAAAACCATACCTATTTCAGACCAAAATGGTCAAAACCGATACTCTATTCCGTACACGGAAAATAAAGAAACCACAGGTATGAGCTGAGGTGGCGCCAAGTATTCCCATATTCTCCAGCTGTCAGTTTTGAAACCCTCAAGATAAAAACAGTGGAAACGGGAAGTTTTAATTTATTTACAATGTAAGTCAGCATAAATACCTCACTTTCGCCACAGTTTCCAACCCCGAGGGAGGGAAAAAAACCCCGCATTATCTTAAATGTCAGTTACTGCGTCGTTACCCTGCGAGCAGAGTCTCCTTCGATCTTCCTTGAAAAATCGGGAAGAGGAAGGAGACTCTGCTCGCGGCCTACACATTCTTTGATCCGCCGATCATCCATAAACATGGAGTCAGTCCAGTTTCGAACCGGTCATACCGGTTTGCCCCTGGTGCGCATGCTCAATCGTAAGAATTGCTGACTTTTTTCGCGCCCACGGCATATTGTTTACAGCCGTGAATGTGCGCACACAAAACTTAAATTCGGACCGATTTCAAGCCTCACGGAACCATAACAAGGTATTTGTTTAATTTTCTGTGTGGCAACGATACGTTTGTCTCGTAGATCCTTCCATCGCGACTTCGTCGGGAAATGATTGAAAACATGCTAGATCGTCGTCGTCTTCTTTTGAAGCGGAGGCTATCAACCGGCCATGGCGAGGTTTTTTCTTGGCTTTTGGCGACGGGCTAGCTTTCGACACCCGCTTCACACTGATGCTACTCTTTCGACAAGACAAATAATATTTTCCACGACGCTCTCGAATTTGCTCCATGAATGTACATCGTTCGCCGATTAGGCAAATTCCACATATCAGACAAATTGTGTCTTTTCGCTTTTGACGTCGACTTCTTCACGGGTGTTTTCGGAAATCTTTAAAACACCAAGCAAATCCAAGATTTAATTGCCCGGGGTTGAAAGCATTTTCAAAATCACATTTCGTGCATATATCGAGGAAATGACAGTACGCACGGGAACAACGTTGTGTCAAATTTCAAGATTTGATGATTAACTCATGGCACGGTTACATTTGAATTTGGAGCATGCTCAATAGGAATTGTGCAGGCCGCGAGCAGAGTCTCATTCCTCTTCCCGATTTTTCTAGGAAGATCGAAGGAGACTCTGCTCGCGGGGTACTGCGTCGTTTAATCAAGGTAAGTTGATTATGCTACAGGTAGCCCTCCGGAGGCATCTACGCCATAGTTTCTAATGTGCTTTGTGTCGTGCCCAGACGTGCTTGTTTGTAACAGTTCAGCTAAGGACAGCTAAGGATAAGGATGACAAAATTTCTTATTGATAGAAGTTCAGCCCTTTTCTTTTTTGAAGTCGGGAGTAGGAAAGTTTGTATTTTAAAGTACGAAATGAGACCAAATATAGTTCTTTTCAAAAGTCAAGGACAGAAAAAGGAAATTCGGGGAATTAAAGACCGTTTTCATGATACCTCGCACGTCACTCGGTGTCGCACGTAAATCAAAGAAAAACAAATGAGAAATGAGCAAAAACCAGAGAAAGCCAACTACATAACCCTACAAGCAACTAGTACTAGGCTTCAGCTTTTAGAGAAATAACTAAATACCGACCATAGTGGAATTCAATCCTAACATAAAACTTAATAGATTAAATGCGATGTGATCGACTGAAATGCCTCATTAAATATGACTGAATGATCCCAACGATTTTGTTTCCCTAAATGAATGTGTGCTAATGAGTGCGAGTCAAATTATGAAGGCTAAAACGCAAAATATATCATTGCCTAGGGCCGTGAAACGATCTGTAAACTCAAAACTTTTCAGGTGTTTGGTTTAATATTCTCCTTGGTCACCCGTCCCGGGCTTCATTCATACGTGATATTAGTAGAGAGTTTAAGCATGACGTTTACGGTAGACGGCAAACGGCAAAGATTACCTCTGATTTTTTATTCTCTTCTTGTAATCCGTAAATAAATCGCACAAAAATAGACAAATGTCTTCTTTTTGTATATACTAAAACAGTGGATAGTGTTGAAGGCGCGCTCTGATTGGCTAGTCAAACTCCGAATATCCTTTGCTATTTACCTCCGAGCAATTTGCAAGTTTGGTGCTCCCTCGTGTGAATTTCGAAAAAATGGCGTCCGGTTTGCATCCGTGACAAGCGAAGAAACTACTCAAATTAACGACGGAGCAGTTCCTGAAAACACAAAGAAAGCGACTAAATTTGGTTTGGCCGTGTTTAAAAGTAATGGTTTATGTTTTTAACCCGGTGTTTATCGATAAAAACCAACGAGAAAGGTTTTGTGAATGACATATGAAATGAATCATATATGAACTGCGGAAATGAAATCAAATGAAGAATGATCCTCGCAGTTGTGAACGCAATTGATGCAATTGCGAAAAGAAGCCTGAAAAAAAAAAAAAATTTCAGGACTTCAACGGGGTTTGAACCCGTGACCTCGCGATTACCGGTGCGATGCTCTAACCAACTGAGCTATGAAGCCACTGACGTTGGGAGCAGGTCAATTGTGGGTTCATATGTTCCCGTGAAAGAAATGAGTGTGAATGACATATGAAATGAATCATATATGAACTGCGGAAATGAAATCAAATGAAGAATGATCCTCGCAGTTGTGAACGCAATTGATGCAATTGCGAAAAGAAGCCTGAAAAAAATTCAGGACTTCAACGGGGTTTGAACCCGTGACCTTGCGATTACCGGTGCGATGCTCTAACCGACTGAGCTATGAAGCCACTGACGTTGGGAGCAGGTCAACTGTGGGTTCATATGTTCCCGTGAAAGAAATGAGTGTGAATGACATATGAAATGAATCATATATGAACTGCGGAAATGAAATCAAATGAAGAATGATCCTCGCAGTTGTGAACGCAATTGATGCAATTGCGAAAAGAAGCCTGAAAAAAATTCAGGACTTCAACGGGGTTTGAACCCGTGACCTCGCGATTACCGGTGCGATGCTCTAACCAACTGAGCTATTTTTTTTTTTTCAGTCCTGTTATGGGGGATCTATATGTCCCCCGTTTGAATTTCAAACCTTTACATGTCGCAATTTCGGAAGGGCCGCATGTCGCTGACCAAATTTCGTGCAGTGACGCTGATGTCGATGTCGCAATTTGGAAAGTTCGGAACGTTTCTGAGGTCGTTTCTTGTATCACCCTGATTTGTAATAAACAACAGGATTTGTAATATCAACCGGATTTGTAATAAAAAATCAACCGGATATGTAACAACAACCGGATTTGTAATTAAAATTAACCGGATATGTAATAAACTTTCAACTGGATTTGTAATAACATACTTAACCGGATTTGTAATAACCTATCAACAGGATTTGTAATAACGCTGCGAAAGGTGAATCACATACCCAATGTATTTTCTTAAAGATATCCATACCCTCTATTCTCCTACTTATGGAAGGGTTTGGACATTCCAGAAGGTTAGGAGTCGAAGACGGCGCCAATTTCAGAGGAGTTTAGGAGAGGGGGGTCTGGAGTTAACATATTCTACATATCTGCCTTCATATATGACCCCCGGGGGGCACTCCCTATAATGGCCTATACGGGGAGGCTCCACCCGAAAGGAGTACCTTTTTCACGCTTCAGGTATATGAAAAGGTAGGCTTTCACGAGGCTAAGTATATGAAAGGGTAGGGAAATATGTAATTTTGGTATTTAAAGGGCCTTTCATTAAAATATTTCGAACACACATGCCTTACCACTGTACTGTTTTAATGTTGCGTTATATATCAGAACATATCATGTCTGCTTATATTATAACAAACTAGAAAACCCTTTTGTTATTCTTGTTAGACTTAGTTAGAAAGTGGGGCAGGCAGAAAAAACACCAAGAATATTAGTCGGCTGCTCACTCCCCTCGCTTCTCCGCTCATCTTAAATTCCGTATTCGAATTCAACCCCTCGACTCCCCCTCATCCCCCCTCCCCCTCCCCACTCCCTATAGAAATTTCCAACCGTAAAGGTAGGGAAAGATATTGATATTTTATTGCAAACGCACATCAAGGTAGAAGGAGGGGCGTTTTCCATTTACCAAAAAATTCCGGAAATTTCGATGGGAAATGACCATCGGTGAAGAACGTGTTCCATTTGACAGACGTTATAATATATATTTAGCCAAGCCTAAAAGCGGAGCTCCCAAAGCATTGTTTTCCTACTGGCATTTACATATAGTCTGCTTGTCATACCACCCATCTGACCTCACTCAAGCTACAGACCCAATGCTGTAAAAAATAGTATGGAAAGGTGATCTGAGCCAGTGGCACAGTGGATTTGGACCCTTTGCATATTTGCACCCTCCAGTCCAGATCTGCTTGTGGATCAGATTTGGACCCCCTAGTCCAGAACTGCTAGCAGATATGAACCCCCTTTTACGGACTTGGACGCCCCACCTCCCCCTCCATCCCCACCCCCCCGCAAAAAAAAAACAAAAAAACAAGCGTTCTATTGAATAAGGCAATAAAAATTCCTTTGCAAATTGGGTTTGGAGATGTTAAAAAGCAAAATAAAAATATTGAGGTAGGTTTTTTTAAAACTAATCTTTAATACTTTGTATAAAAAAGAACCTGCAATGCGAGTTTGCATCTCTACATTTTTAAAACAAAACATTTCTTAACATCTTAGAGCAATACCTAAGGACAGGTCTGTTTCCCCATTCAACTGTAGGCTACTTAGTTATGGTTTAGAGCCACTAGAAATTGGTGGAGAAGCCTGGTGAATGCTATTTTGAATCAGTATCCGACATCAGATATATAGTGATTCAGATCATCACTTCAATATGAATTATAAATAATGCAATTTCAGTTATCCAAAGCCTTCCATGAGACAGTTGGAAATCAGAAATTGTGTATCCTCTGGATATATGTATGCCTCAAACAATTATGAAAGAAAGATACATGGAAATCAATAAAAACATTTAGATGATATGCATTAAGACCAAGATGTTTGTTTTGATCAGTTACTTCTTGACCTTACTATCGCAAAAAACTTCTTGCTGACATTAAGCTAATCAATCAATGCACCTACAGTGTTTCAAAAAGAAATCCAGCTGCTCTTCTGGCCAGCCAAGGGCAAGACTAAGCAACTTGATAATAAAATATTGGGCATTTGGTTGATATCACTATCAAGCTAATTAACAATGTAGTATGAGGATTTAAGGTAATGATTCACCAAAGCAAAAGTGCTGGAAATCCGTGTTAGCCATCTTAACTTGATTTTCTATTTTGCAAGAAAGGTAAGGACTAGTCTAACATTTCTCCATGTACATTTGAAATTGCACAACATACTTCATCAAACATCAAAAATCCCATTAAACATTAGTGCCAAATGTCATCCAAACATACATTGTACCACAAGATTGGTGTGACCAGCTATGAATAAAATTAATTGAAAGACTGCATGCAGGAGAAGGAAGTCCAAAGGACGTAAACATTGATGAGAAAGAGCTTACTTTAAGTTTAATTTTAAGTTTTAAGTTTAATAATACTTTGTCATGCAAATACATGTAAGTTGATACCATAAAAAAGTGCATGACTGGAAAATAATTGGGAGAAAGTAAATTCCCATACAAAGAATATTATCTAATACAGTAATAGCCCATGTATAAGAACCTGGGTTTTAAGAACCTGTTAGGCTAAAATTTTCATTTGAAGCCCACTGCACATAAGAACCTGTTAAGGTTAAAATTTTAAGTTAGGTGGGCTTGCTGTAAAAGTGTAAAGGTAGAAACTGCTGAATGAGTTTCTTTGTTATGTTTTGTTAAGGACATATACTGTACCTGCACTGAACTGCCTACAGGCATTTCTCTATGGTACAAATAAATGATTTATACTGTATTATGGGATGATATTTATCATATATATAGTATATTCAGATAAAATTCATATAAAAATATAAGAACCTATTTTAAGAACCTTGGTAGCCTAAATTTGCTTTAAGTACCATTTATATAAGAGCCTATTTAGGCTAAATTGGAAAATTCAGGTTCTTATACGTGGGCTATTACTGTATTACACATTCTAAAAACTAAGAGATGACAAAGCTAACCTAATTAATTACATACTTGTCACTTACAAGCTACATCTGATTTAAAATTGACACAAATAATGTAATAGATAGGACTTAAAACTGCTTAAAGAAGGTGCATGCATGATGTTCGATGGAACACCATTCCAGTCTGGTATGTAGCGATTATAAAAAGAAAAGCTGAAGGCCATATATATATATATATATATATATATATATATATATATATATATATATATATATATATATATTTAGCCAGGCCAAGCCTAGAATCGGAGCTGCACACTCTCACCGAGCAACTTCGCATGGCTTTATTTGGGCCAGTTTAATTTGTGTCCAAAACAATTGAGCAGCAGCAGGGAAAACGAAGAGTTTTCGATAGCAAACGTTTGCAAAAAAAAGACAGACATTCGTGAGTCCTAACTACTTTCAGATGAAAGCGTAACGGAATATTCAAAGCGGATAAAAAAAAAAAACACTACAAGCGAACAAAGTACGATGCGAATGTTTTGCTCGAAGAAGGAGAAGGTGGAGAAATTAAACAAGACTAGCTTGTACATAAAATAGCTTGTACTGATTAATCTAGAAAAATCGGTATTTATTTTGACATAAATGCCCTTAGAAAAGACAATAAAGGGTAAAAACTGATCGTTAAGAGCAGTCAACAGGAATTGACCGCGGTTCAGAAACAACAGAACAACAAACATAAGTATTACAAGAAAACAAAGCACAATACGAATAATATTTCTTCGAAGATTCTAGGAGAAGGTGGAGAAATTAGACAAGTAACAAAAATTGCTTAGCAATTTTGACATAAATGTCCGTAGAAAAGACAAAAATGAGGTCCACACCTGATCGTTTAGAGCAGTCAACAGGAATCACTGAGGCAGCAATCACTCGGAACGCAACAGAGCTGAATAATAGCGCCATTTCCCACAAAATCTTTCTTTGGCTGACACAAAACGCTAAAGAGCTTTGATAGTTTTACTGGTACTTCCCATGTCTTCCGAAAAACCTTCTTCAACTAATGATTCTCAGTGGCAAAGCGTCATCCAGTTAACGAAGAAAGCGCTTGCCAAACCACACCAGCATTTCTCTCGCAGACCCGTCCACAATAAAATTTATCAAAGCCAGCCCAGCCAGTCAACCCATTTCGGTGTTTAACATCCAAACGCTGATTCTTACCGGTTCAAACAAATTAAGACGACATGTTTATAGACGGCGAAACTTAATATTGTTGTTTACAGGCCGCTTTCGACGAAGATTTCAATTGACGAGTGAAGCGCGCTGGTCTTTGACATTTTTGACAGCATTTTGACAACTTTATGTCAGATTTTGAGACGTGTACATGCACATGCATTTGATCGTTTTTTTTTTTTTTTTACTCGAGCTTGAGTTTCCTCCTTTAATGCTTAATTTTACGAGGACTCATTGTGATTACGTGTTATTAAGATAAGGGCAAAAGTTTATTAACGCTGTTGAGGTACCAAGGTCGAAAAACAGTCAGCCAAGCCGAGTAAAAACACTCGTTCGCTTGCAAAGAAAACAACGTAACAACAACAACAACAACAAAAAAAAAACAATTCAACTACTTCTTTACGTCCAAAACGAGTACAGATGATTGTTAGTTATATGCATTCGAGAGAAAAATACAAGTTTCATTCCTGAACAAAAAGTATCAACGATTAAACCAAATGTTAAGCTTCTATTCATTTAATTTACCTCACTGTCCTGCGCTGTGTTGTAGAGGTTTCTACAACTTGAAAATACGTAAGCTTCAGTAAAGTAAAATCAAGCATCCGCAAAAATAGCAAACAGTTTGTCCAAAGAAAGAGCTTCTTCCACAGAGTTTGAACTACTCATTCCTCCCATTAATACCGGAACTGTTACGTGACTTTTCTTGGTGAGATGCAAGATGCCGCGGTGAAGTGAAAGCCCTTGAAGCGTTGAATTATACTGTTTTCAACCGCACAATCGATCCAAGTTTGAAGCTTTTCCTGAGAAAAACCTTTCGTCCTTCCTTTCATCACTTGAAAATTCACATTCCGGAGTATCTTTTGACAAGTTCTTGATTTTTTTGTTTTTACGCGGAAGACAAACTTCGATCGAAGAAAACCAACTGAATGTGAAATTACGAGCCGCAGAAAGCGCGCGAAAAATTTAAAAGCCTCGATTTGGTTTGGGTGTCCCACACCTGGCTTGAGCCTGCGATCCAATTGAAAGCAAGTACCTGGTTAGCGGTCAATTTCAAAAAAACAGCTGACCTCGATGAGATCTTAACTTGAGCCCGCGATATGGTCACGTGACACTGGTCAGCAGATACCTTGTTTTGACAGGTGTCAATTGGCTATAAGATGGATGTCCAGTATCAAAGACTTACGCTGTAAACTAGCTGGTCAGCTGGGCCAGGTGGAGTATGGCCGCCATGTTGGATTATTATGATTATTATTAGGATATTATTAATTATTGGGCGACTCCGTCGTCGTCGTCGTCATCGTCGTCGTCGTCGTGCGTGCGCGCCCACGAGCAATACCGCTAGCCATTTTTACCATGAGAAAAGCAGTTGACGGGTTTCTATAGGTATGGTGCTCCGCTTGGCGGCCCTGCGGGCCGCCGGAGCTCCGCTATTATCGAAATCTGAATGACGTCATCAGTTGGTCGAAACAGCGATCACAGGAAGATCACCGAGATGGCGGGATCGTCGTTTGTTACGTGGTACGACGCAAAGTGCTCTGCCTTCAGAATAACACGATTAATTTACGTCCATTGCGTTTCTAAGGAAAACTTTGGTGTTCATTTAAAAGGTTTCTCGTGTGTAACTCTGTGCTGCAAAGAAATCCATTGGAGTTACTTGGAAAACATGCAAGAACGAAGGGTCTGCTTGGTGCCAAAGTACATCGACGATCGGTCGGCTGAAGAACTGTTCGACGGTTTGAGCAGTCCCGTCTTGATTCGAATAAATAGCAGTTGCGACATTACCGTAAGTGTATACTTATCATGTACTGATCATTGGTTATAATTCATCTTAAAACCAGACAGTATTAAGTTGTGCTTTGCCATGTGTGAACATGTTGTTGTTGGTGGTGATGATTATTGTAGTATGTCCTCATGCCAATTCTCTTTTAATAGTTTGTAAATCCAGAGGGCGACAACAGTGAGGAGTTGACAGGAGCCATAATATGGGATCTCGAAGTTTTGCGTCGAAATTTCGCGGCTGCCATGGTCCCGGCTTCAACCATTCAACAGGAGAAAGCAATCGATTCGTTTTGTCATCCCGTAGACCTCACTCGCACAGAATGCAACTGTGGAAATTTCTCGGCAAGTGCGTCATGTTTGGTTCGTTTTATTCCCGCGACGAGAGTGGTTTAGAGCCTCCTAATCTGGAATCCTTACATTTATCAGAAGATGACGATGATGAGAAGTCAGATGAACAGGACTCTGAGCACGAATCGAACGATGAGCTTCATGCAGAAGTTTTTAAAGTGAAAGGTTCATTCCACGAGGAACGGTATCAAAAGGCCGTAGTAATGTGTGATAACGCTAAAAGGAAAAACCAAGCTGTGCCTGTACGTGTCGAATTTGCACCAGACAACATCGAGGACAGAAATGCCATCAAAATCGAGGTGTATTTTGACAATGACTGGCACGCCATTGGTTACTGTGGTGTCGCAAAAATTCCTAAGCTGAGGAAAGCAATGAAAGGAAAAGAAATTGCAAGGTTATCTTTACTACATATTAAGAGAGAGTGGATTCCGGGGCAAAGCAAATTCAGCTTTTATACAAGCGTGAACATTGTTAAAAGAGGACAATGGGAAAAGGACAGTCCCAAAAATTACTATAACAGCAATCTTGATGTATAAATCACACTTAACCATGCTTTAAGCTAGCTTAATTTATTGGTATTTTGACTTTTTGTATCAGTAATAGTCTTATGCATAGGATTTAGTTTTATTTTAATTAACAAATTTTATTTTAATTGCACCTTTATTCTGAAAAGCCCTTTTGGGACGAATGAAGTATGTTTGCATTGTATTGTAGAGCAGTTTTCAATTGAGTGTTGAAATTAATTCTGGTTTTGCATTGCTTTGCTCTGTGATTGGCCAGGAAAACTCGCGCCACTTTCTCAACCAATGAGAAGAAAAACCAAAACCAATAATTGCGACTTGCAGGAGCCCATTTTCCCACGCTTGACGCCGGTTACATGTAATCGCTTCGTATTCTGATTGGCTCATCATACTGTTTGTGTCTGTCGTGATTGGTCAGAGTAATTGCTTTGGTTTTGGTTTTACAACACTCAATTGAAAAGCGCTCTATTGTAAAAGAAATCAATGTGACTTGGTGAACTTCTCCATAGCAAAGTAACAATGTTTTTTCGATTTTGTCTTCTACATTTTATATCTGCTTATTGCTACATAAATTTGAATCCCCGAATGACTTTTTACAAGACCTGCAAAGCCTTTTCTAAATATATCAATAATGTGAATTGGTCATTATACAGAAAATGTTTCATATTAAAATATTACACTTGCAAATTTGCTTTCTCTATAATATTTTCATAATATTCACACAAGTTTTAATAAACCAGTTGGAAAAGCCGGACTGGACTCTGGACTGTACTTTGAATAGACTTTGGAATACACCATATTGCTAATGATCAGTTCCTGGTGAATTGTGGGAAGAACCAATCCTTTGTGGGGTCAAATGGTCAAAATTACAATTTCAAATTACATCCTAAAATGGCCGTTTGCCAACACAAAGAACTGGATCAACCCACAATTCCCCAGGAACTAATCATTAGCAAAATGGTGCATTGTCCAAGCATTAAATGGGGTTAATATTTTACTTATTAGTTACAAGGCAAATAAAGTGAAATTTAAAACACGAAAATTTGGTTTATCAATGGAGTTGCTAATTATGCAAATTGACCACCGTACAGGGATTCGATTAGCTGACATTTCAAGTGTTAGCCCTTTGTCGGAGCAAACCGTGTTTCACTCCCCACCGACGCAGCACCACAGTTTCTTTATAAACTAATCCCTTTATTCATTAAAGTGCACCTAAAACCCCCAATTTGTTTTCACTAAAATAAATCTTTACACCTGTTTGAAATGCATTGCTTCTTTTTTTTGTTTTTACTTTTCTAGGGTGTTGAAGTTGCAAAATCTGGCCATTGTCTGCCCCAAGACCAAGGCAGATGAGGCTTGGGTCTATTGTTGCTTTAACGTCAAACTGCTTTGCATGCATGTTTACAAAGACTTACATCAAATCAAGAATAGACCCAAGCCCCTTCTGACTCGGTTGTGGGGCAGACGATGGCCAGATTTGCAACTTAAACACCCTAGAAAAGTCAAAATAACTAGTCAAGATTTGGTGCAAGTGCAATGCATTTCAAACATATGCAAAGAGTTATGTTAGCCAAGAAAAATGGGGTGTTTAGGTGCACTTTAAGTGAAATTTTAGTTTATAGAAATCAAATTAGTATGGAAAACTTGAAGAACTCGCGCTATAAAAGCAATGATAGC
>JAEMWC010000165.1:502500-532500 GCA_016490735.1 Pachyseris speciosa | reverse complement strand
TCGTGCTTGCACCAGAGGAAATATTTTTCATTTAATTTTTTTCTTTTAGGATAAACTTAACTCAAAACCGGTTGAATTTATCCGTCAATATACTACATGTATCTCTGTTACAAGTGGCACAGAGGCTTATGGTTCTCAAATTTTACTGGCCCAAACCAAATTTCAACTAGTCCAGGGTCACTGGACTACCACGAAGGTCAAGCACTGTGTACCATGGCACTATTACTTCTAATTCTCATTAGATTAAAGTAAAAGACTTTGCAGTCAATTTGGGATGGGTGGCAAGTTCACCACTGGTCGATGTAACCTCTGACGGATGGTTGTCTGATTGCGAGCTGGGAGGAAAGAACGGCCAGCTGTAAATACTGAGGCGTCTTCTCTTCGATTGATACTGAGACGATGGAGCCTCAATGGATGGTGCAGGGGATCTTCCTCATCATCCACGTCTGGCCGCTCATTGAATGATGGGAGTTCTTCCTCCCACTCTTGGTAGCGACTATTGGCTGTCCAGAAATAGAAGGGAAGCTCAGGGTCCATCCTCTTGCAAAACTCCCTAGAATAAAAACAGTTAAGCAATCTGTAGGTTTAATAAATAAAGAGAATAACATTCATATGTTCAAGCTGGAATTTGGACAAATAAAAGCAATCTAACTACCACTTGAAATATTTTCAATCTAAGAGGCCACTCCCAATGACAAAATGATGTATATGAGGGTACCCCATTACCTTACCCCCAGAATTGGGATGCAGCAAAATTCATTATGAGGTAAGAAATTTAAGGTAAGTGTAGTGAAAAAGAAGCACCATTTGTAAGATTACACAAATAAAAGAATTTATGAGAGAAACATCAGTTCTGTTTATACTTTTCAACTGGGCAAAAAACAAAAGGAACTTTTAACACAGAAAAATTTCTCACCTCACAACTTTCCTCCAACAGGCCTTGAATTCCTTGACAGTAAATATCAAGTCAAGGTAACGGTGAAACAGGGCTATGATGGCTTCCACATCATCTGAAGTACCAGCTCGAGGATGCTCTTCATATCCAATCACTCTGTTCTCCCTTCTTCTGTGCTCAATGCTCTCGATATTTGTAGTAACAGCAATGACTGTCTCACGTGAAAAGCCACATATACCCTTTACTTGCCTAAAAAGTGAACAACAAATTGACTGTCATTTTTACAATGTTATACCAAGGACGAAAATTGTGGAACTCTCTTCCCCACTCGATAATTAAATCTAACAATTTAACAACTTTCAAGCACCTACTCAAATCCTATTAATCTGACATAGTGGTGGTTATTGATATTTTCACTACTAGTTATATCTTTGTTTTACTTAAGTCTTTATTTCTTTTCTTGTATATTCCCTTTAGTTTTGCTCGTTAAAAATGCTATAGGTAAAAGACGGAGCCTCATTGATAAGCCTTTATGGCATCTGGAGACTGTCTCGCCTTTTTTTTCTTTCTAACTTTTTGAAAGATGTGTAATAACATAGCAAAGGCAAATCGAAAATAAATTGTAAATAAATAAATAAATTTGTGGCTCACCACTTGCATAAAATGACAGCTCAGTTGCTTAAGAAACATGTCACACAAATAAACCCCTATCTAATCTGTCATTTTACTGTAAGTAGTCTTGTCATAAAGTGTACTTGTTACATGTAAATTGCAAAGCCCCAAACATTTAGGTTGATCCAGTCTTTTATAAAACAACACTGTGATCCTGATACATTTGATAATAATCAATCTTACAGCTGCATGTCCAGCTGACCCACCCACTAAGTTGCCATTCTATATATTAGGATATTTTGTTTGGAGGTACAGTGTAAGGGGTAAATATGTACCTGTTAATATCTATGGTTGAAAAATCATAGTTCTCCCTATGCCATGGCATCCACTCGTCAAGAATCATGTTGAGCATGGCGTAGTTTTTCCTGCATCTTTCAAGTTCTTTCAATCCACGTCCATCTGCAGCTTCATGCCACCCAGCCACTGTCTCCACATAATAGGCTTCTCTTTCATATCCATGTTCCCTCAGAAATTTAGCCACCAGATATGAGAGCATCTTCTCTGCATCTGTGACAGACTGCTTTCTCTCGCCTACCAAAGCAGCATGAGTAAGACCAGTACTGGGGTCCATCATTGCAGCATCAAAGGAAGTGACATCACAGAAGTCTGGGCCACCTTTGCGTGTAAGTTTCCAGATTCGTTTGAGGATGTGGCAGTGATCTTCACGCTCATGAAACACCTCTCCAGTGGTTGGGTCGACCTCAGGGACATAAAGGTAGCAGCTAAAGTCAACTCCTTGCTCCTTGTACTGTTTGAGTTTGTGCCTGTAGCGGTAAGTTGCAATAACTGAACGCAATTTATCCAAGTAACTTTCTGGTACATTTGGTTTGAAAGAAATCGGTAGATAGCCATGTGGGACCAATGTGGCTCTGTGGAATGAGACTGCATCTTCGAAGGTCCAGTTGTTGATAGTACAAAGATTACTCAGCTCCTGAACAACAGCTTTTGGAATTGCCTCGTCTGTGATTTCAGTGATAGGGTCACCATTATCATCCTCTATTGTGTGGACAACAACAACAATACATGTAGCAGAACAATAATTATAATAGTTTGTTCACATGCAGTAGTTCTTTTGTAAGGTTGAATGTTAAGCACAAAATTGTAATATTGTAAAGGAGTCAATCAAAAGATAACTGAGGATAGGTCTTGAACTTAAGCCCTTCTTTACAAATGGGCAGCTTTGAAACTTTCTAAAATACAGTAGACAGTAATCTTAGTCCCAGTGATGGTTGTTATATTGTCGTTCATCTCTATTAAGTTGAGTTACCACTATTCATTTCCCTGAGGGTGGCCAGCAAGGATTGTATTGTAATTCTGCTCAAAGATATCGCTGATAAATAACACTAACATTACAAACCTCCAACTTTTCTCAGCATTTTTTCAAGAGTTCCCATCCGCTGCCTGCTCACACTTTCTCAAACATCATGGATGATCTGCCAAAGGTGGACAGGTCTTGTCTCGCCCTGGGTTCGAAGGGAATTAAATTCACCATCTGTCACCATGCCTGTAAAACACAAAATCGTGTGTATTGTTAATGTGTATTTAATACCCACAAAATAAGGATTACCTTTCAAGTTCTATCAAGCTCCCTGTTTGGTAATAAGCTGCCCTTCTCTAATAAGCCCCTCCCCTCTATGGGACATGAGATTTTGTAATTAGTCCTTCCAATTCCCTGTTGCAAAATCCACTTCATTTGGACCAATTGGCTTGTTTTTAATCAAATACACCTGTAAACTCAAACGCATGATACTGTTCGCTGCTCTTTATTAAATAATAACATTTCACTGCAGTTGTTTGAATTTTTTACAAAAACTGTTTAAAAACGAAAACAGTGTGTTTCATATTTGAAACAAATTCCCCTGTTAATGACACCTGAAATTAAAATTTTACAGCATTTTCAAGATTATTCTGTTTTGGTTTGTGCCTGGTTAGAATGGATGAAGAAATGATATTAAGCAATGATTTAGAGTTGGTACAAGGCCAAGAAGACCCTTTATGAGGATGTCGAAGTTTGCGCATTTTCATAACTGGTAAGCCTATGGTTTTGCGTCAAAAATTGGAAAAAAAATTTTTCTATGCTTCTTTATGGCTAAAATGCATCAAGAAATGAAACATAGAAAGGATTTTGAGTGGATCCTAGGCCAAAAACACCAAATTGGTGTCTTATTTAAAAAAACACTAAAATCTGTTCTTTTAACAACGGTACATTTTTGTCCCAAAAACTACTAAAAAATGTTTGGATTTCAGTCAAAATTTTACAGCCTCTTCAAGATTTTTCTGATTTGGTTTGTCTGGTAATAAAAATGAAGAAATGATATTTAGCAATGATTTAGAGTAGGTACAAGGCCAAGAAGACTATTAAGAGGATTTCGAGTTTGTGGCCATTTTCTTGAGGGACAAGCTTATGGTTTTGAGTCAAAAATTGGAAAATTTTTCTGCGCTTGTTTATGGCTAAAATGCATCGGGGGGGGGGGAGGGGGTGGGGGGAGGGGGGAGGGGCTTACTAGAGCTTTTACAAAATGTGAAAAATGGCTTCATTACTGTTTCCAATGATATACCTCTAATGTTATTGCCAAGAATAATAAACTCATATTGCAAACAATAAACTCAAAACTGCATGTCACCACAGAAAGATCTATCCAATGAAAAGACAAGCCATAGCTCCATACCCCACCTACAACTTTCCACAACCAGTCAATTGTGAAACTTACAAGCACATATAATCTTTCAGTTGCTTTTATAAGCCTAAGGCAAAACATATAAATTCCACCATTTACTGTATGTAAGGTTGTTATATGAAATAACTTTCAAATGGGTGTACATGTATCTCTTAATTACTGGAGAGGGTGTTTGCCTAATTTGAGACTTGAAATACATGTACTTACCAACTGTCTTCATTCCCAATTTAGTCATCTCTAATTTTACACTCTTGCTCAGATCTCGGAGGTACTGATCACGGATGGTGTGGTATGGCACATACTGCACTGGTAAGGCATATGGCTTTTTGTTTCGTCTCTCTTCTGATACCATTATTATGAGTATGTGGGTTGCTGGAGGCTGTCTTTTCTTCACAAACAGGTTACGCAAGTAATCAGTTATTTCCTTGGACATATTTCGAAGTGACGTAATCACATCAGAAACCCGTCGAGCAGTGGGATTTAAGAAAAGCAGCAAATTCTCAAATCTGGAATTTAGAGCTTGTGCCTCCTGCAACAGTGTGTTGTACTCCACAGTTTCCCAGCAAAGATGCATCAGTGTGGACTGGGAAGTGTTAGGTGAATTAAACTTGCTTTGTTATAGTTCATCAGCTTTCTTTAACCCTTCTGTCAGAAAGGCAACATCCTCGGTTAAGGAATCTGATGCCAAGCGGAGACGCTGCTCAATTAAATTATGGTCTCTTACAGTTGTATGCACATTCAGACAGGCTACTCTATCCTCGTATTCTTTCCTGAGAGACTGCAGCTTACCATCACCAAGGTCACAATCCCCGTTCCACTCTCCCCGAACAGACTGCTGAAGCACTGATTTTATGTCACAAGCATCTGCCTTCAACCAAAAGCGTCCCTCAGGATGAGCTTCTTTGAGATGTTTGAGTGCAGTGATCTGAAGAAAGACAAGGCCAAATAAAAGACATAAAGATAACTGTACCCTTTTCATGATGTTGCAATATTGTTAAATGATTATGTAATCATGTTGCCAAATAAAAACCTGCTTAACTGTCCCATTAAATATGATTTTCTTCCAGTTAGTTACTATAAAATGAGACTTATTCAATCACCTGCAATCCTGGTTCAGTTGTGAAATCAGATGCTGCTGTCTGCTTCTCAACAGTCCTTGTGCTTGGTGCTGCAATGTTCACCTTAGCCTGAAGCAAAGAGGTTGATGTGGCTGTTGTTACTGTTATTGTTAACATTATCATTAGCAATGAAAATAATGAAGTAAGTAACCATTATTATCACTTACTGTTAATGGGTCCTTCTGCAATTCTTTAGGAACACCACTCCACATAGGACCCCTCAGCAAACGACCAAATCTCGTAGGAAATTCGGCACACGTGGTTTCATACCATAGTTTGTAATCATGTGGAACAGAAATCTGCAGAAACAACAAACAGGTTCACCTTGCTGTTCTCCATAAATGCAAACTTGTTATGGTACCAGTCAGTTGACCAGATAAGATTACAAATTCCCAACCCTTCTCATGTAGGAGCAATAATGTAAAGGGCAAAATGGTTGCTTGTCGATACTGGGGCTTAAAGGGTTAAAATATGAAGTACAAAAACTCAGTTTGAATAGTGTCAATAAAATGAAAAATGCCACCACTTCTGTGCCAAGTGAAGTAAGAAAGACTTAACAATAAACAATACCATCATGTACACAGGAACTTGAAAATTAACTACCTGCATGATGTTGGTACAGCTAAAGAATTCCAGCTGGTACTCTATCATACCAAACGGCATTCGGTCGAGCTGAAATATTGGCTTCTCTGTGCCAGGACGTTTCTCTGATAAACAAAAAACAAACTTATACAAAAGATTTGCTTTTCCATTGACCTGGAGCAACCTCATTGCTGTCAATGATCGTGAAATAAAATCTGCTGGATTAGAATCAATTTCTTGATTTTTCACCAGTTCCATGAAACAGAAATTAGCAATGCTAGATATGTTTGCTTGATCTGTCAAATGAATCAAGTTTTCAATCAGCCGTGACAAATTACAGGCCCCATCCAGGGCAGTTAGTAAAGCCTTTTTTAAATCTGAGGGTATGTCTGGCAATGTAGGGCTCTCTTGACTGGATGCTCTGTCGTGGTCCTGGTTTTCACTGGGTGTTTCAGGGTGGCTCTTGGGGTCTTTTGCTCTGGATCTTGGCTTTTGCAGGGTTAGTTCCTCTAGACATCCACTAAGTGTCAGGTTACGGTATATGCCTCTTCTGCGGCCTCCAGAGTTGGAAACTTTGTCCTGAAGTGAGTACAGACCCGTCCTCTCACCCTATTGTCTGATAAAGAATTGAAACACTTACCATTGGTGTATCTTCATTAAATTACAAGACAGCAAAATTCAGAGCCCATAACTTCAGCATCGCATTATCTTAACAAATATCTCACGAATATTTGAATATCTTGAACATACTTGTGAGTAGAATGTTGGCTGATGTGCTTGTCTTTATGTGGGAAGCTGCATCTGCCCAGAAGCAATGATGTTCTCTAAATGATGGCCACTCTGTCTCTGTTTCTAGCACACCATATGTAGGATCGGTCCTTGCTATTCCTATGAACTCAACAAGTGCTCTCTCTTCTTCATATGTCCACTTGTGCCGTTTGACTGGTGACTTTCGTAGGGGACTGACAATGCAAGATTTTGCTTTTGTAAGGATATTTTTTGCTATCTAGAGAGGAAGACATACATTTCATTAGTGAGAGGGCCAGGGCAGTGCAAAGAAACCAAGCTTTGAAAACTCACCTTTTCCTTCGGACTTTTAACACGAGTGTTTTTTGGCGACACATCGGCACTAGCATCTTGCCTTGTAAACAAAGGTTTTCTTACAGCAGCCGAAATGACTGTCCTGGTCCGCTTTTTCTCTGGTTTGTTTGGCGTTGATCCAGTAGAAGTATGCGATCGTTTTGCACTCGAATTTTCCATAACTGACAATCTTGAACAGAAACACAGAAACATAACTCATTTTCAGTTTATCTAACAAAGAGGACATGATTAATTCACTACTTGCTCACTACGGAACTCATAATAACGAAACAACACAATCAAACTCCGCATTACATGTTTCGCAGAGTCGCCACGTTTATCGCAACTCGACTTTTAAAACCATGTATTTTGACCATTTTCGATGCTTTAGAAAAACAAAACTGCTGGGTCACTTAGGGTCACTATGGTACGGTTTGGTTCAAATACGTTTTAATTATGCAGATTTTGATTGTATGCGTAAATTACTCAAGCCTAAAGTAAGTTATGATTAATTTTATGCGACGTGTTGAAGTGGTTGTCTTGCATGACTTGAGACATTGTTATTCAAATCATTCAAAAAAGCCTTTTTCCGAATTATTTAATTCACAGCAACAAGGCCAAATTCAAGACGAATATTATAACATTGTATTTTGGCAGTGTACTTACCTCAGAGAAACGCTGTACTTTCAAAAATACAATCGAAAATCCTCCAAAAATCCACCGCGTGTCACGAAACGCCCGCCATCTTTGCGAAAGTCGATTTACAAAGGATTCTGGGATACTATTTCTTCTTCTGTCTTCTGATCAAGGTATGTGACTCACCTTTCGCAGTGTTATTACAAATCCTGTTGATAGGTTATTACAAATCCGGTTAAGTATGTTATTACAAATCTGGTTAGTTATTTTATTACATATCCGGTTGATTTTAATTACAAATCCTGTTGTTATTACATATCCGGCTGATTTTTATTACAAATCCGGTTGATATTACAAATCCTGTTTTTTATTACAAATCAGGGTGATACATTTCTCCAACAAAGAATGCGTTGTCGTAATTCAGGAGTCGTAACTCAGTGTTTCCACACAGAAGACTGACAGAGCAATTAAATTTTTTGAAAATACAAACTCATTCTCGACATTCTCCTCAGCCCGAATGCCATCAAGTCGTTGTCTTATTCAAAATCGCCAATGTCGCTGTCCATTTTTCTTTTATATTTGTCGCTGTCGCCATTTCACGGGAGCGGTCTTGCCGTTCGTCGTCATTTCATTTCCTTCATGTCGCCGTTTCAGAGCCGTGTCCGGCTGTCGCCATTTCACGGGAGCGATCTTGCCGTTCGTCGTCATTTCATTTCCTTCATGTCGCCGTTTCAGAGCCGTGTCGCCTGTCGGAATTTACCCTAACAGGGCCTCATTTAAACGTTCGGGGAATAATCGTATGCGCTGACGCATAAATTTTCGAGCTTTGTTAGGCGAAAACAATGGAATCGAGCAGTTTTTATTTATTTTGGATACAAGAGGTTTAAAATTTTTTCCCGTCATGACAGTATACAGTTCATTTGACACCACAAACTGATTTCCATGCATGTTTACAAAAGCTTACCGCGGTACAAATCATTTCTTGCGACAGATGATGGCTAGACTTTGTAACGTTGACAGTCCATATGTCTAAAAACTCAAGATTTGGTTTAAAAAGGCACAACACGCTTAGGTCTTCAAAATGTCAAGTTAAAATATTTGCAATAACCGTGAAAGAGTCACAAAAACGAGAAGTTATATTTCGACGACACCGTCGTTGTCTAAGTTAAGCTTCCTGTTAATATGCAAACCCGACCAGGCAAGTGGACAAAGGTCAGGGTGTTTTAAATGTTTGCTTCAATGTTCCCCTTGGTTAAGAAGTGATATCGGCTTACCTATGAGATCCAACGACAAAGTAACTGTACGAGCTACAATAACCAATAGATTTGGAGAGTTTGTTACCAACAGATTTGCAGTGGAAGTCGCCACAAATGACTCATTTCTATAATTGTATTTATTAGCATGGATTTATTTATTAATTATAATGTGCTAGATATTTTGACTGCAAGAGGCTAAGATAAAATACAGAATACCTGAGTAAAACTCAAGGACTACGACTCTTACTGCACGCGCAGACAAATGGCGTCATCCGCGTGCTTTACTACCAAATTTGGGTTTTTCCCCCAGAACAGGGGGAAAAAATGGTGCTCTTCCGAGCATGCTACTGCAAGTTGTACAAGACTCTCTCTTCTCCCGCTCCACCCTATGCAAGGCGGAGTAAGAGGGAGTTCTGGGATAGGACAAGCTATAGTGATTTCCTGCATTTTGATTTTTTTTTTCGATAAAAAGTGATCTTATTGCTATTACATATCATTTGACGTGCAGGGCAGCTAATGTTTCCAAAATTATATTTTTGTAAGAGAACAATTAAAAAAACGACGGGCAAGGCCAAAAATAAATTTAACAAATAAAAAAGGCTTAATCGTGCTTTGTTCTGTTATAAGGCACGCAAGGAAGTGACGAGAGCACGAAAAAAGAAGGAAGAAGCACGAGCCGTAAGCGAGTGCTTTTAACTACTTCTTGAGTGGTCTCGTCACTTCCTTGAGTGCCTTATAACAGAAAAAAGCACGGTTAAGACTTTTTTATTTGTTTTATAATATAGTTTTTCCCACATTTGTAGCTAAATTCGTCTCAATTTGTGAGAAAACTAAGGAAATGTTATTCTCAGCTTGCGCACGCGGAATGGCGTCAGTGATCGTACATGTTGCGTCAACACTGTGTCTTGTTGTAAACATTGTTTTTAACGGGAGGCTAAAACCGATCGGTTAAAACAAGCAGCACTTGAAATTCGTCTCGTCAGTGCTATAGTTTGACTGTAATATTTTAATCGAGACGTTTATGCTTGAATTCTGAAAAATGCCAGATTTGTTATGATTTTGACACTGCACTTGCTGACAAATGGCGTCATCTGCGTGCTTTGTACTCTCATAAAGTTCGATCGCTCGCTTTCAATGAAAAGATGCGCGAGCTTTATTATAAAAATAAATAAATAAAAAAACAAATTGATAAAAGATAGGAATAACAGCAATACCGAAGAAAGACCAAACAAAGTTTTCATAGCATCGTTTCCTATAGCTACAACCAGGTTCAAAAATACTAATACCGTCACTTAATTCAGACTGAAAAGAGGTTTCCCTTCCCTTCCCCTTATCAATGTTGTTGGAGCACGTTTTCTGTTCGTGAAAAATGCGAGCCCATGCAGAAAATGTTGCTTAAGGGGAGGGGAGTCTTACCTGTCCAGCAGTATCTGTCAAAGGGCAGTCTTAGGAGAAGAGTGATTTTTTATTTTATTTTTCTATTTTTTTGGAAGTGTCTCAACATTTTTGCAACTGGTTGTCTGAATGGGTTTTTCCTGGACGGTTGTTCTTTTAGCTAGGCAATCGATGCAGGAAGTAGTGTACGTTTGCTGTGTTATGAGTTTTTATTTTTATTTATTTTTTTTTTAAAAGAGGTGTCTTACATTGTGAGGCTCAGAAATGGCCAGGGCTAAAAGTGTTATTTCGTACATTTCGATGATGAAGTAATCGCAGCTAATTTTAGTGTTTTCTGAGAGAAAGCGGAAAAACAAGTGCAAAGATGGCCACGAACTACCGATGCTAGGTTGTTTTGCTTTTTACCGTATAGCTGGACATCATTCTTATTAAAGAAGTGCGAAACGTTAGGCGAAAAGTTGGGCAGGTGTATTCGCATTCAGAAATGACGTCTCGACCGGTGGTAGATCTATCATATAAGGATTTGTTTACCTTCTTTGAAATTAACATCACCATACGTTCTCAGTGTGATCGCTTGCCATTTAAAGGGCAAGCCATTGGGTAAGCTCTCCGTTGAAGCAAATCATCTTCTACTAAAAAGAAATCCTGATGGAGCTCTACTTTTAAAAAGGAGTGAAAAGTTCCTTCCCTTTGAAATACATTTTGGTGTCGTCCTCAAGCTTAGCCTAGAGAACCTTGCGTCAATTGACGTACTGTCAACGGAGGCTGACAACTTTAACGGTCACTGTTTCCTGTTCACAAATTCGGTAGGCATGCAATATCTCAAGAAGTATAAAAATAGTGACTCGGGAAAAGAAAACAGCACAGGCAAAGAAGAACAACTAACTGCTCGGGTGATTGAAAAAAAGTTATGAGCGCGAGAGCATTTCAGCATGTTTGTTGAATAACCTACAGCCAAGCTGATTGACTGAATAAATACAGAGGTTCCCGACAAGATACTCACTCGCGGAAGGCGTAGAACGTTGTGTCAGTAACACAAACACAACAGTTACTTTTCGGGACTTTTTGGGACTGTCTACCATGCAACGGACGATTTACCATAGCAACTAATAAATAATTAGATGATATCATTTTTTACTGTTGTGATGGTGGACAGTGTATTCGTGGTAGACCGTCGGATCGTGAAAGAGCATTTATAATTATGTTTCTTTAGATTCATGGTCCCTTTTTAGATTTTAGTAAGGAAACGCAAAATTTGTTTATGTATTCAAGCATCCGGATTTGGATTTTCCCAAAGAAACGCACCCTAAGATAACGTTTCGGAAAATGAATTTGAATCACAGAAAAACCTTCCCAGTTCACTACGTAATATCTTGCATCTGACATACTTTGAATGAAACATTTAATGCTGTTATTGTTTGCCTGACTAAAAACAGTTCAGCTAAAAGCAGTTCACTAATGATTAAAAATCACGGATGCGCTGACGTGGCGTCTTTGAAGTGTTCCAAATTCTCGAGCTTTGTTTTTGTTAGATGAAAACAGCGGAAGCAGGAAGCTAGTTGTGATGTTTTTCGCGTACAGGAAGTAAAGGAATTAGTTCCTTCCATGACCATACAGTTTACAGATCATTTGCTAAGTACAATCCGCTAAGGTATTAACATTTGTTAAGTCTACATAAAATATGTTAGTTTGGAAACAGTTTGCAACATCGAGGAATACTAAAGAACAACACGTCGTAGAATATTAGATTTGAGTTCCTCTCTCAGGTAAGTTAGCAATAATGCATGGCGCTGTTGGAAGAGTTCCTAATTTGCTCCGTGCCTAAACGTAACTGTTTTAATTGTTTCCTTAAAACACTTCAACTACAACTCCAGTTACGATCCGTTTGGTCACTCATTCGATAATCTAAGTTGCAAGGTAATTTTGTAGGCTTTTGCTTCTTTTTCATCTAATTATATTCATGTAACAGCTGTACAACGGTTAACAAAGACACACAACAAATCGCTACATTTACGTAGGGTATTTGTTCGGATAGCAATTACTTACACTACTATTGTGAAGGAAAAAGAGAGTCTTTTGTTGAGAAAATGACAGCTCTAAATTTCGCATCACGTCAATGGAAGTTTAATTCCCTTCGCTTTCAAACTAGTAAATGTGTCGTTTAAAATGCGAAATGCGACCTCATAACACTATCCAAACGCGAAGGGCACAAAAAGGAAATTTATGGAAAAGACCATTGTTTACGTCGCACGTCACTCGGCGTCGAATATAAGTCAACCCAGTCGAAAAAAGAAAAGAACTGAGTGGTAAACCAACTACATAACCCCACAAGAAACCAGTAATACACTTCGACTATTAGAGAAAGGTCTGAAAGTGTACGGATCAAAATAAATAAAATATACGATTGTGAGAGGCCTTGGAACGATCTGTGAAGCCACTCAGGCTTCAATATATGATATCGGCTTACCTGTCCAGAACGCAAAGATGACACAGAATTAAAGTTACTATACTGTCACTGTAACACCTGAAGCACTGCTCAAGGCGTGAATGAGATAATGAGATAAGCTAAAGTGAAGTAATGATTATAAAGGTGGCTTTGAAACGACTCAAGGTGACATTTCTGGCTTAAAATGTTAGTACCTTATGCATTATTAATTTGAGTTTAAGTCTTCCTGTTTACAAGCAGTGATGCGGAGATAAAACAGCTTTCACTCAGATCTAACGAAGTAATTTAAATAAAGAAATATATTCCATGAAAGATGTATTTAGTGTCATTAAAATATTTGCAATGGCCAGAATAAAATCTAGATCACAAGTTCCTGACCAAAAGTCGTAGAGCACATAACGTTTTACTCGATTTTCTGTTACGTTGGTTATAAACACTGGCGTCACAAGGTCACAGGACACACACAAATCTTCAATTTCCAAGAGCGTGTGAATGTTTATATTTGCACGTATATCGTAATTTCGTATTGGAAGTGTGTTACGACGTTCCAATTCAACGCCCTAATAGGAAGTTGGCCTATGTCATATTAACTACGCTCCTTATAACCAAACTGGAGATTAAAAAAAAATTACGTAGTGCATGGCATGTATGGGTATTGCAACTTAGTTGGCTGATGTTAACTTTGAAGCTAAGCGCGAAAAACGATGCGTGTACTCAACCCCTTCCTGTATGAAGGATGATGTTGCAGATGAATGCAAATGACTTCGAATGAATATAGTAACATAATCCATCGATGACCATTATAGTTAACTACCTATTAACAGTTTTACACCTCGTCCAATCGTCCACGGCAGTTGCTGTAGACAAAAACCTCACTTTTATTGTGGTGCAAAACAAATTACGTTCAAACGTACCTTTATTGCGTGGACTACCAAAGTACGTCAAAAGACATGGATTGCAAGACAGTCACCTAAATCAAACCTCTTCTTCTTGGTTAACAGTTTAATTAATGATAATAGTAATTCAGGTTCTTATTCTTTGTTCTCAAACTGAAGCCTGCTCCCGTTGAAAGGCTCTTCTATACATCAGTTTTCTTTCCAGAAAATAATGCCTACAGTAACTGTACTTACTGATTTAATGATTTGTTGAAAAATGTTTACTTCCCTAACTCGATTTCATCCTTGATTGTTGTTCTTGACAGTTAAGCTTATTAAATCTCGAAAGTTAACATTTTATAAGCTAAGAGTTATATCGTCATAACAATTCTTCACTCACTACGTACCAAGAACAAATTTCTTGAAATTTGACACCAAATCAACAGACCATACTCTAAAAAGAGTAACTCGATTTCATCCTTGATTGTTGTTCTTGACAGTTAAGCTTATTACATCTCGAAAGTTAACATTTTATAAGCTAAGAGTTATATCGTCATAACAATTCTTCACTCACTACGTACCAAGAACAAATTTCTTGAAATTTGACACCAAATCAACAGATCATACTCTAAAAAGAGTCAAGTTAACAATATAGGATAGTTACGTTTTCCTCGCAACCTTAAGGAAAAGTGGTTACTTGCCTGTCTTGTTGAACTAACAGACAAGAACTTAAAGCCAAAACCTAAGTTGAAATACGGCTTACTGACTTTCGGCAACTAAAGTAGAAGACGTCTTTATAACGTTGTCATAAAACAAACGTAAAAACGCCATTTTCAGCGACATAAGGCAAAGTATACTTAAGGACGAAATATGCTAGACTTTCCGAGTAATAAAATTGAATTTTAAAGCAAGTGAGAGATATTGTCTCTAATGCCCCAGTATGAGTCAGCTAAATTTTAAAATACGGCAGCGAGAGAAAATAATTGGTGGTTATATCTAAGCAATTGTTGAGTTTTCAATCTAAGAAGTGCGAATTAAAAAAAAAGTTGCATTGAGTTACGAGTTAATTTTAAACAGTCGTTTACTGATTCACTGATTGATTGATCCATTGGTTTACTGGCTCACTGATTCACTGAACATGTCTCTTAGTGTAACACTGTCTCTCTAACGTTTTTCACTGTTTGCAGATGCGACATGGCAGAACAACATGAACTCAGTAACCTTTTGCCAAGAGAAAATGGTATGTAAAAAAACTAACTGCGTAGTGGAGTTAACTGATTCCGTATGAATAAAAAGACTGACAATTATATTTTCTGGAAACCAGAATCAAAAGGATCATCAGTTGACCATTAGAACAATCACAGATGATCTAAAAAATGCAATTTAATCCCATACCCTCCAGACTTAAAATGGAAAGGAACTTAAGAGCGCCGAAGTTGTAATGATTATTCATGTCAACTAATGTCTGTGCGCTTTACTTTGGTGCGATGCAGTTTTTATGGAACCTAAATCAAAACTTGATTTAATGGCTACTGTTGGCCTCTCTAAAACTGAATGTACTGTACAATGTACTTCGTGAAAAAAGAAAAAAAAACAAAAAACAAAACAAAAACAAAAAAGCTTATGTTCTAGCTGAGGGCTATTCATAGGCGAAGAATGAAAAACAAAAAATTGTCACTTGTTTCCCCGAAAGCTTAATGTTAAGAAAACGTTCCTCTTATAATTAATTTCTGCTAATTTATCTGACAGTTCAACAATCCAAGGTCTCAGGAGAAGCAACATGCGACTGTGATGAGAGGTGGGCAACCATAACGCCAGGCACTTTTATAAGATCTGTACTTGCATAGACCATAGAAATGGTGCTATTTAATGTCCAAACTCAAGTAGATTTACAAGCCGCACGGCAGAAAAAGATATGGATAATTTAGAAGCGAAATCTATTTTATCATTATTTTTTCCTTTAAGAAAAGCGCTCATGTGGAGCGAAAGCCTAAACCATCAGTCAACTACAAATCTTGTAAACTTGTGAAAAGTTTAATTCTTGATATCGATCAACCAAAAACATTGCAATTTAAAATCTTGCTAATTTGTGATTAGATTTAATTCTTATATATTTTTTTACTGGTAGCTTCTAAACTGGTAATAGAAACTGCCAGGCAAATGTATTTCTGAAAAATAAAAATGTCAGCTGTAAACATTAAAGCATTCTTAAGGTGATTCCTTACAATTGCATGGCGCATCCTTACAGCGCATAATTTATGCCTTCATTTAGAGTGCGCACGAGCGCGCGCACATTAGAAACATAGCGTATTTGCCTTGACATTGAGCCTTGTCAGCCGAAATTTTCCCTTTGCGGTTGTGTTGCAAAGAAACGAGCACGGTGACCCCAATTTTTTATTAACGTTTTACTTACTCGTAATTGGCATACGAAAAACATATGTTAAGGAGAAAAAAAGTTTAATAGTAGAAGTTGGATTATTTATGTATAAATGACGTGAAACTTTGCATTTGGAGCCAGGGAGGAGTATGAATTGATTACTTAGTGGCCCAATTCGCTTACTGAAAGATTATAGCCCAGAGAAACAATTAGGCTCCAGGTTTCACTACTTTTCATAGTTTTTACTACAAAATAACCATTTTTTGGGGTTTCTCAAGTTTCGAACATTTCTCGCGCAACTCAGACACATATATGAATTATTTCATATATCATTCACACTCATTTCTTTCACGGGAACATATGAACCCACAATTGACCTGCTCCCAACGTCAGTGGCTTCATAGCTCAGTTGGTTAGAGCATCGCACCGGTAATCGCGAGGTCACGGGTTCGAACCCCGTTGAAGTCCTGAATTTTTTTCAGGCTTCTTTTCGCAATTGCATAAATTGCGTTCACAACTGCGAGGATCATTCTTCATTTGATTTCATTTCCGCAGTTCATATATGAATTATTGCATATATCATTCACACTCATTTCTTTCACGGGAACATATGAACCCACAATTGACCTGCTCCCAACGTCAGTGGCTTCATAGCTCAGTTGGTTAGAGCATCGCACCGGTAATCGCGAGGTCACGGGTTCGAACCCCGTTGAAGTCCTGAATTTTTTTCAGGCTTCTTTTCGCAATTGCATAAATTGCGTTCACAACTGCGAGGATCATTCTTCATTTGATCAGAAAAATCACTTAGAAAAACGGGCATGCAGGGGGAAAACAAGCCCCATGACCCCATCCTTTTATTGTATTTTTACAATGTCCTATGTATGACTATCAATTGTGCCAAGTTTGAAAAAAATCTGTATAGTACGTCATTTTCAAGGAAATTACCTTAAATCTGATGAACAAAGGGAAAACATAAATATTGTCATTTCCAATCGCTGCTAAACAAAACAGAAAAAAAAACCGTGTCTAATTATAATTGGCAAGGAGTTAGTCCCGACAGCTACGGTCAGTCTAGTAGTATATTTACTAGGCAAATGTTGTCTTCCGTTTTCTCTTGCATTTCCACGTCAGAAATATCAAATGAGCAAATTCAGTTTTGTTATGTTTATATACAGCTATACAGAAATTAAATTTAACCACAGAGACAAAAATGTCATATGTCACGTAACAAAATTTGATTTTAATGCTATTCCGACTGAAGAAAGATTTAGTTAAAGAAGCTAGAGCATGTAAAGATTCTTAACCAAGGTTGTCTTTATTATCCATTGAGCCGTTTCTCTTATACAAGGATTATTAATTATGTTTATTTTTGTCTTATTAATCAGTTGACTCTGTGATTTTCTTTCATCTGTCAGGGGAATATATTACATAACCCCTCACTTCTGTCAACTATCTGAAAAGCTGGGGACGGCTCTGATGGTAACAGGGGAGAGCGGGGCTGAAACAATAGCTGATAACAATAGCAAACAATGGAACATATTCCCCTCAACATATTCCCCTGAACATGATCTCAGAACATATTCCCCTCGACCTAGTCTCCAATAACTAGTAAACTCTAAAGAAGAAACAAACAAACTCAGAAGAAATGTCAAATAAAATCATAGCGCCTAAAACTAAGTGAGCTTTCAACACGCGACGGTAAAGCTGAAGAAATCGCATTGTCAAAGAAGTCTGAAACAGCTTCTCCAACCTAAATCTGCGACCCACCTGCTTCCAAACAAGGAACATCATCTTGTACTACATGTAAAACATTAAAACTGTAAGGACACGCCAAAGACCCTGAAAAGCTGTTTTGCTAACCGAGGGCTCACTTTTCCAAAATTTAACAGTAGCCATTCAACCACGTGTAGTGTACTGAATGCACTGTTTACGCGAAACTAACAAACACGTTTACCACGTATACCAGCAAACAAAAGAAAATGTCTGCACATTATATTGTTATGTAAATAATACAGAACTAAATTCAATCCCACTGTATACCAGTAAACAAAATGCGTCTACGCATTGATGTAAAAAAATTCAGAACATCGCAAATCAGAAAGAACATGATCATAAACATGTTTTCAGTCGAAATCTCACCGCCTTCAATCTGCCATTAAAAATAGTTTTAAAATAAAACTCCACCAAGTAGGAAATAAGGTTTCGTTATTTAATGGCCATTTGTTTCTTTTAAGGAACCTCACCAACCGACAAATAAGCATGTTATAGGGGAATCCTTGTTTACAATATTTGCCTCATTAACATGACTAATTTAGTTTCTGATGGAGCTACAAATAAATCAGTTCTGAATATTGAAAGGTCATAGTATGAATAACTCTGCCAATGAATATGAGCCTCATGTATTGAATACTTTTTGTGCAACGCGGGTTTAAAAACGCAAAATTTTTCAAAGAATGTATGAGCTCATTAGTGCTTTTGCCACCCAGAAATTTTGCAGTTTTTGGAAGACAATGTCTCCTTGAGCACTAAACCTAAAGAGCTAAAAATTTCACAATGTAGTAAATTTCACTAGCTCTTTAGCTGCCTGGAGTCAAATCACATCTAACTTGTTTCCTTCTGTAAGGAAAGCCGTATGCAAATGAGCAAAAATGTAAAAAATGACGTAAGCATGAATCCCCCTATTGACCTTTCCTCGGGATATGTGCTATATTACCCTCTTGGCGTGCCCTCGGGCCACGTCCTCGGGAACGCCACGAGGGGATCGAATATAGCACATATCCCCTCGATCCAGTTCTATACATACATACATACATACATACATACATACATACATACATACATACATACATACATACATACATTCATTCATACATACATACATACATACATTTATTGAACACATCCCCATCTGAGGCTTTTCAGTGTTCAAGTAAGATTACAGATAATAAAAAAAGCTAAAAAACTATTATATGCATTTAAATTAATGATAACATTAAAATAACTAACTACATACGATATAGCTCCTCATATCCAATATAAATTATTTGACTAAAAATAAAATCATTGTTGGCATAAAAATTCGTTCAGAAGTTGAGTTTTCAAGGCTCTTTTGAAAATAGCGGGGTTTTTGCATAATTTTAGGCTTGAGTCGAGCTTATTCCAGATAGATACACTTCTATAGTGAAAAGTTTTCTGTCCTGTTGCAGTTTTAAAGCGAGGAATATTTAGTTGTTGATAACCTTACCAAGTTGAAGGGCACTGTCAATTGTAATCCAGTTTTACCTGAGAGGAGTGTATGCCTTGTCCATTTTTAGTTCATGAGCCTAGGGGTACTGGAAGAATATTGATATTCTGCCCAGCTACAGGCTCCGGGCTGCACTTGTGCAGGAAATGAACTATGATCTCACGTTTTACCGCTGTCTTGCTTATATCTAGACCAAAGCATGAAACAGTGTCATACTTTATTTGCTCAAATCCACGAAGGGACGTCTCTTTACTTGTACTCCTGCTACCGAATGAACTTAATTCTGTAGCAGGAGTTCAGGTAAAGAGGGAATCCCCTCGGTAGTGTTTTCTAGGTCTGAACGGACAAGCAACTTATAATTCTTGTGCTCTTTTGTGTCTGTTTTTGTTTTGTGTTCTGTCTAATATTTTTCTGTTATTTTTATCTTTTGCAATATTTCGAAAAGTTTTTACCAGGAAAAAACAGACTAATATGTTCTGATATAATTAGTTATAACTCTGCGGAAAGTCAAGAGGTCATCCAAAATCCATAGGTCGGTCTTTTAGTTTACTGGATCAAACTGGAACTGAACGGTTTTTCATCCTGTGCTGCTGTAGTGATTTCCTGCATTTTAATTGTTTTTTTTTCCAGTAAAAAGTGACCTGATTGCTACTACGTATCATTTCACGTACCCAGCAACTGATGTTCCCAAAATTAAATTTTTGTAAGAGAACAATTACAAATAGGACGGGTGAGGCCAAAAATAAATAAGTAAATAAATAGATAAAAGAGAAGAATAACATACCTAAGAATAACTAAACAACGCTCTCAAAAAAAGGGTATTAAAGATAGCATCGTGTCATATAGCTAGCAACGTATAAGTGGAAAATTCCATTTTGGTTTTCAACTTTTTAGGAGCGGAGACGAAGAAAACTACCCAGTAGAGGAATACCAGGAACGCAGAGAAAGTCAAGGTAATTATTCAATGGGTGGTGAACACTTAGATAAGTATTAAATTCACAAAAGGAACCAGTCACGAATAATAAATGACGCAGATTTTTTTGTATTTAAAGTCATCGAGCGAATACGAGGGACTGTACTGCTTACCAAAGACCACCACTTCCGAGCTAAAGTATCTATTTATTTGTGTATTTATTTAGACGTCATTTTCTCCATACGTCACTAGCAGTAATTCAATATCCCTGCCTTCGCTCAGTAGTTAAAAAATGGCTTCCACTAATTATTTATCTTGTTGGTTTTTCTTCAATTTTCAAATAAAAAATACTTCCCATTGACAAGTCATGCTCCAGGCTGCTTTCCTCGTGCGCCAAGGTACGTTCTTATTTTGTTCTGACTTATCAGTGGCATGATTCTGACTTATCAGCATAGTTGTCTGATCTGTTTTATCGTCGGATTTCGCATTCTTTGCGATGTTAGCAATGGTGACCTTGTAGAACCATCTTCAAAAATCTCGAACTTATGGAGATCGATCTTTTGCAGTATGTGCCCTTAGATTGTGTAACTCTGCCTCTTACAATACATAGAAGTTCATCTCTTGACATTTTTAAAAATGTTTTGAACACAGATCTTTTTAAAACATTTGTTAGTGAAGTTTTGTAAATTTAGTTTGTTGTGCGCTATGGAAATATCATTATGAATTATTATTATTATTATTATTATTATTATTGTCATTATTAATGGTCATAATTTTGTGAGTGTCGGTGCCCTCGATTGTGTCAAGCAAGTGCAATTGTATGCTGTGCTCAGGTTTTAAAATATCCGAAATTTTTTGTCAATTTCTGCTTTCCCAGAGCGACACATGGTTCCGACATTTAAACACATAATATAAATTTTAAATAACCTTCTGGGATTGACTAGTGCCTACTTCAAAGTTATACGTACCTAACGGCAAGGTTTGACAATCGCCTTTCATTCCTGCAATCTGAAAAACGAAAGATACTCAGATGTTTGGTGGGTCCTATCACCAAGCCGAAGACAGGTTGAAAATCTTTCTTACTTCGCTAAAGCTTACTTGGGGAGATTAAGTCTGGTTAGCCCCACTGCTCAATCATCCCCACCGTACAAAGATCGATTTTTCTCCTTGGAACAGTCCAAGTTGATTACCAATGCTAGGTGTTTGCTCGCCCTTCTACAAGCACGAGTCATGGAACCCTACCCCTAAATCTCCTGGAACTTTAGTTGGATGAAGATGATATGGAAATCACCCATAAATAAACAAAGGAAGTTCACTGATAATTATTCATTTTACACGCAACTCTTAACTCTTAAGCATATGGACCATTCAATCACGGTTTTATTGGTATGATGTTAATAGAAATTGATTATGCACATTTCTTCTTTCATATAATTGAATCGCAATTTCAATTCTTCGAAGACTCCTGGCAATGGAGGAATTTTCTCGCAATGACAGGTAGTATTTATATCGTTCTTGTTTATTTACCACGAACATTCCAGAATTCCAAATTAAGGTGTCTGAACGATCATGCTTTATGGATTATCATGCCAAACGGAAATAAATATTTTGACTGGGAAGATTCCTATTTATTCTATTTTAAAAAGAAAGTTGTATTTCAACGTTGTTTTTCTACCAGAATTAATGTATTTTTCCTTTTTTTCTTTGAATTTTAAGATAATTGTTTTCTGATCTATTTTATGACTGTCAAGGAAAGGTCATGTATTTTTTGTTGAGAGAATAGAAGTGCAATCGATGGAGAAATCGACGCGTTTCGATTTATGGCATATTGCTTTTATTAGAAACGCCAGATGAAGACAAGAGCAAGCAAGAAAAGTGCGATAAGTTATTAGCCTCAATACAGACAGACAAGTATTATGTAGTGGAAGGGAAACTGACAGCAAAGGCGCTAATGACTTCTGGAGATGATCCGTTGTCATTGGCGATCGAGGTAAGTATACTTTTGTCTATAAGTTTGTCTAAAAATGCACAAGTATGACAGTCAGGATTTCAACGTCGAATACAATCGTATTTTATGCGTATTTGTCCTTTGCCAATACCCTTTGTTAAATGCTGCAGCCAGAGTGAGTGCTGTCGGATAAAAATTTAGCTTGATCTGAAAGCTTGAAAGTGGGGAAATTCAACGTGTGAATCGGTACCATATTTCTGTCGGGTAATGCGCAGTCGATGCAAGGTTCAACCTTCAAAGCCATAAACTGCAACATGGTGTGCAGCAAATTTGAACGCAAAGCATCGATCGCCAGTTTCTGAAAATATATCGTAGCTTTTATTTTGTGATCACCTCGCCCATTTTTCAAGATCTATTTTAAGGGAAGGGGAAATCAGTAGGTATAGAAGGAGCTAACTATTTTCGTATGTGAAGATGGAACAACAACAACAACAACAATTAAACGGGAACCATGCAGAAGCCCCGGCGCCCACTGTATTCCCTTTAACCCTTTGACTCCCAATGACGCCTATTAAGGCGTCAAATGTACCGCTTTTGCTTTTATGATGTATGTCTTGTTTGACTTTTGTCAGAAAGACATAATAATGTGTAAATAGCACTAAATGGTGCTTTTTCTAATTATCACAGCCAAACAATCGACAGCAATACCCGAATTCCGCTGCATAGCACCGTTTGTTTGGCAAAAAAGCCTAAAATGCCAGTCTTTTGACCAAAGAACAACACTGAAAATTACAGATTTTTGTGGTCAACTTTTTAATCAAAAAATTGTCCAAAAATCAAAATTCTACATTTAAAACAAACCTTAAGGCCAGACCTTGGTATCTGGATGAAAATTTTCCTCTCACTTTTTTCCGCGGGCCACGCTTTAGCCATTTTATTGGAGCCTGTCTCACGTATCTCAAGATGCCTTGTTCAAGCCCGAAATGAATTATGGGAGATTCAACCATTCCACGAGCATAGAACTCTTGAATTTCCTACTTCAAAGTTTTATGGATTATCATAACAGTGTCGGGCCACCCAGCGCTATCACAAAATATAGCATCGATTGATCTTTTTACCGGTCAAAACTAGCCCAAATTGCCTTGGTAGGTCCTGGAATCCCTCCACAAAATGACGAGAGAAGCAGCTTCAATCGTGAACACCCATACGAAGCAAGTTTGGCATCTCAGTCAGCATAAAACCACCTCTCACCTCTGGGTTCTTTCAGAAGCTTGTCTTTACCCACATTCCAGCTTAATGATGATAGCCTGGGGGCTTTTGCAGAGGAAAATGGCTCGAAAAAACACTTAGAAAGCGGTAAGCCAGCCGCGGCTGCTAATGTGCGTGACGTCACACCTTAGAGTGAGCCCACAGTGTCACAAGACCGCAGTTTTTCCATCGCAACTCCTTATATACAGAAGATTAGTGCTCCAGACTAATTATCACCAAAAATTTACTAAAAAATTGTAAATAAATCGGGAGTCAAAGTGTTAAGGAGCCCAACTAATGCATCCATTCACCCATCCACCCGCCCGTCCGTCCTTCACCCATCCACCCATAATCTCCCAATAGTCATCAATTATAAGCTATATTCGGCGTTCATTTATTTATTTATTTATTTATTTATTTTGCCACATACAATTACGCATGAGAAAGCAGAGAAAACGTACGTGGCGAGTAGACCTAAAAGAAAATACAAGGCTTGTAAAGTCGATAAGAAAATATAATTCAAGGATGAAAGAAAACTGGGAGATTTATTGTTTATCACCGTCATAAATACTTTAAGTAGTCTTAAACATTTTTTCTCTACAGAGGAACAAAAATTTTACTGTCAACCGAGCCAAGCGAGTCTTCAATCTTGTAGTTGTAGCAGCTCCCCAGAACGACGCCATTAAAACGAGTTCATTTCCCGCGGAGGTTGAATAAAACTCTAACATGCTCGTAGACTGAGCCATCGAGGTGCGAGTCTCCGACATAATTGAACTGGTGGAAGACTTACATAATAGACAACTATGAAAAATTAAATGAAAGTCCCAATCTCGTTGCGTGAATTCAATCATTTCTTACATAGTTGTACTGTACCGTAAATAATGACTTCAAGTCACGGTGCAACTAAACCTGAAAGGAAAAAGTAAGCGTTGACTTTTGCTTGGTGTCTTCAGGTCATAAATAAACTCCACGATCGAGCAGCCGACCATACGCCTGATAAGGCCGGGTTTATTCATCTAGCCAATCAAGTGGAAGAGTTTACTTTGCGTTTCCTGGATTCTTTGAGGTATAATGAGGCTGAACGTAAAGAGTTTTCAAGAAATCCTGCTACAGACGTAATCCTAGAGACTGCAATAAAGCGGAATCAAAAGAAGGTGATAATAGAGAGAACAATTGTAAAAGTTTTGCGTACACCATGAAGTAGGATTAGTTTAGAGAGTGTACAAAAGGGATACATGGACACCATACAAAAACATGCATATTTATTGAAATACTAAGAACAATATACCTACCTAATGTCTTACGAGCAAACCCACATGCTGGTGGTACTTTCTAAGCTAAACGTTTTGGCAAATTTTGAGAAATACAAAGGCAAGTATTACAGTAAAGGCATGCATTTTAGAAAGTAAAGTTGAAATTTACTAATTTGGTAGGTGTACTATAGTGGATGAAGCCGCAATCACCATAATTGTGCATGTAATAAGAATCTTTGACTGCATCTTTAGAAACGTGTATATTGGTCCTTTCGCCCTCTCTTTGCAGTTTTTCGACAATCCTATCGTCTTAGACCTAATGAAGGAAAGGTGGTATGGCGGAGAAGCGTATGTGGAATCCTCAATGCAATGGTGGCTGTTGCTCAACATATGGTGCCTCTTCGATGTTGTTTTCTTCCCCGTTTCATTTCTCATAGCCACCGTTTTAGGTAAAGTAACTGCGTTATATTGAAAATATTGGAGTTATTCGTTAAAATAACAAAATAAGTAACACCTTTAAACCATCAGTTTATTATACCCTCTCAGTTTAGAGGGTCCCTTAGGGGGGGGGGGGGGGGTCTGTGTTCCCTTCAAAATTTTAAGTCTGTTCCCTTGTTCCCGTCCAGAATTACACCTTGTTCCCTTGTTACCCTTTCAAGATTAAATTTTATCTCTTATTCTTTGCATATACGTCCTAATTAACCAATCTGAACAAAACAAAATAACTGATTGAAGGTCTACAGTGTTGCTGATAAATTTTGATCATTATTTCTGTGATATTTTTGACTTTGTGAAAGTATTTCGTAACAAAAATTAAAACAAATCGTAATAGACACGAAAGATGGCAACAAAAACTTGCCAAAGAAATGAGAAAACAGCAGAAAATCTTCTATCACCCCCACGTTTATGTAAAAAACGTAGGTCCTTGTAATTTTTTGTGTTTGTTCCCCTGTTCCCTAACCTATTTGATGTTCCCTACGAGGTTTTTACTTTGTTCCCGTGTTCCCATTGCCAAATTTCCCGTGTTCCCTTCTTCCCCAAAAACCCCTGGCAAACCCTCAGTTTAATTATTAAAGCCTTGATACTCTTAAACTTAACTAACCCTATCCAGACTGGGGGAGGATCGGATTTTGCCCACGTCTGTAACGCTTTTTAATAAGTTACAAAAGCGCTACTGGACATCGTGCGTTTTCGGAAAATCCACCTGGGAACAATTTGATGTATGTAGTGTATTGCGTGACATCACGTGATGTTTGTAAGTTTAGGGGCAGACTATGCAAATACAGTTGAGTTGAACACATGGCCGTCTGTGAGTTATTACTTGTTGTGCTTCGTCGATTGCTTCTCCCGTAAATACACTTCAATGTAGTTAAGCAATCTCGTTTGTAGTTGGCACTGCCTTGGCAATCCCATTTTGAAAAGAAGGCTTTGCCAAAATGGGAATTTTCCAGTTGCTAAGGATTAACCAGGATTGCCTTTCTCATTATAAATTCAGGTTTAAGCAACGTGTTGTTGTTGATATTTTGATTTTAATTAACCTGTGGTTAATGCTTTTGTGCTTGTTTGAGATTTTGAGTAGCACTTGAAATCAACTGAGATGGTGGTGGGATCTAAGGTGGCCGCCAACTGGAAAACGTGACGTTATTAATGTCTTATATGACGTCATCATTGGGTGAATGGGAAAAAATTTGAAGTTTTCGAGAAATAAATTACTTTCCACGTAGGTAGAATTCCGATACAAAATTTACGTTCGATGATAATTCTTTATGGTCGTCTAGTGTAGTTTCTCCACTAGCCTCAATAAGGTCAAGTCAATTGAAATAATTTACGGAAAGTAAGGACACGCTTTAGACTTAGGTTTCCTTCTTAGTTCTAAATCTTCCGCCCAGTAACTTTTGTAAAGTTGGTTGTTTCAAAGTCTGTTGTATTTGTTCTCAAAGTTCACTGTTATTTCAATAAGGAAAAACAAAAACAGAGATTTGTTTCAGCTTTAAAATGATGCATTTTTTTTCTAACGCAAGCCTTGACGTTTGCTTCTGCTTTTTTGGATTATGATTTTACAACAGGCAAATATGAGGACTACAGGAAATATTTCACGATTCCCCACTTCATCTTTGTCCGGGATACGCTAACCTATCTGGCCCTCTTGGGACTTCACGTTGCAATATGTCTTGAGCCTTCGCAACTGCCTTTTAGTGGCTTAGAATGGGCCATTTTAGTTTTCCAACTGGGTCGCCTTTATGCAGAAATAAAGCAGGCTGCTGACTTGGAAGAACGAAGGAGTTATTTCAGGTAAACTTGTATGTCTTCTTAGATTTAGTAGTAGATGATTTCTTCCATTTGTCATTGCCATTGTCATTTTCACTGTCACTGTCACTGTCATTGTCATTACCTGACTGTCACTGTCACAGCCATTGTCACTGTTGTCATTGCCATTGCCACTGTCATTGTCATTTGACTTTTCACTGTCACCGTCGTTATATGGTAGTATGGTAGTACACCGTCGTACGTACACCGTCGTTATATTTCTCATTGCCGTTATCATTGTCATTATTGTTTGTTTATTTGTTTTGCAGTGATCGCTGGAATATTTTCGACCTGGTCATCATCCTAACTTATTTCTGCCTAATTCTCCCAATGAGAGTAGTCGCGTGGGCGGTGTCAGAATCAATCGCAAACAACCGGACCCTGCAGATAGCTAGTTATCTTTATGGATGGAACACGCTAACTCTCACTTTCAGGGCAGTTGGATCCCTTTTGGAGACATTCAAAAAGGTTGGAACCATCCAGATTGCCTTATTCCACATCATCAAAGAAACAACAGTGGTAGTACTTCATTTTTTTGCAATTACCTTGGCTTTTTCAAGCACATTGACAAAATGGTCTATAGCCGAGAACTCAATGGTCGAAGAGACCAAACAGTGAGTACAAAAACTTGTAGTCTGTTTTCATGACATTTATCTTACCTGAAAGATACAAAAGCCAAGATGAAACCACTGTTTAATTATTTTTCCCCAGACATTTTATCAACACATACCTCTCAAAACACATTTGAAAGTCCAGATAATGCATGGGGAAAAATTGTTTGTTAAACTCCTCGCATTAGGGGAAAAAAAACAGACGATAAGAATGTGTTGCCCTATGTGGGTGCTTTTAAGATGTATTTCATGTCATCTTGTAAGTACATACACAGGTGATGGCATACATAACAGTTTTTTCTCGAGTGTCTTGTTACAACGACACTGTAGCTATCTCGACTACTTTCACTGTGATGTCAAATCAGCTCTTTTTAGCAATATTCTTCCATGCAACTGCTGTGCTTCTCACTAGGTCAAATTTTAGCCTACAATATTGCATAAAGATTGCCTATATATGTTGATTGAAAGACAATATAACTTATCTCTCCGGTAACTGGCTAAGGGTTTCTGTGTTGAAAGTCGTATTTTGAAAAACCAAATCATGCGCCAAGTATTTGCCATACTACACCATTGATAAAAAATGTACTTCATCATAGTAGACCAACAATCTGTAAATGGAATTAGAACTTTTAAGCCTGGTTTTCACTAGCGACGCAAGCACAAAAGCAAGCATAAGCGCAAGCATAAGAAGCTTATGCCAAGTGAAAACGACACTACGCAAGCATAAGCAAGCAACAAGGAAAAGGAAAAATTTTGATCCTTGCGCTTATGCTTATTCTTGCGTTAAGCCCGTTTTCACGGTGAAATAAGCGCTCTTATGCTTGCGCTTATGCTTGCGCTTGTGCTTGCGCCGCTAGTGAAAACCAGGCTTTAGAGTTCCATATACCTCACTGCTTGAAAACAAATATTGCACGCAAATCTACAAGTACTTGCTGCTTGAATCACCCTCATCCTCATTTTCATCCTCAACCTCATCCTCAACCTGAACTTCATACTCATCCTCTTCCATATCTCATCCTCCCCTCCTCCTCCTCCTCCTCCTAATCATCATCATCGTCGTCGTCGCCATCATCATCATTATCACCATCAGCATTAAAATTAAATGGTTATTAGCACCCAACGTAAAACCAAACAGATCCATAAAGGACGAAGAACTTGCTGCTTGAAATGGATTTAATAATGATAAAAGTTAGTTTAGATTGTCCTCCAGGAAAATGTACAGGATCTTTTATAGTCAAACATATGGCTCTCTATTTTGTTTCAGTCCCTGTAACAAGACTGGAGTGCATTGGTAAGCGTTTACTGAGAGTAACTAATGCAGTTCACGAAGGTAAAATGGTGACATAAGATAGAAGGGCAGTCAGGTGTCCTTGGCAATTACCTGCACTTTGACTTTTTATACTAAAGCAAGCCATACCAAACTTTGTATGTTTTCCTAAATTGGGGTGCATTTTCCCTATTAAAACAAATTAACATTTCTGTCGAAGCGCGTTTTTCGGCTAACTACATGAAAATATGATTTTTTTTAATGAGACAAAAATCGAAACACAAAGCAGTAGCCCTTTGGTAATTTTCAACTCTCAGGATTCGCTCCGACCGCTCAATGAAGAAAACGAGGACGGAAGTTAAAGCCTCTGCGGATATAAGGGCAGTCAGGTGTTTTCTGACAGGTTAAGATGAAGTCAGCGATTTATTTCTTTTGGATTCAGTTTAATTTGGTGCACTCTTTTGCAGCTGGTGGAGGATAGTGTCACATTTGGGCTGGTCTCTGCTTGAACTATCAGACGGTTTACTTTTCTTTGAATCAGCTGACTACTTGTCGGAAACTCTCGCTCAACTTTTGTACGCTGGATATCTCGTAATGGCGCTAATTCTTCTTATCAACATGCTGATTGCGTTGTTATCTAACACTTATCAGCGGGTACAGGTAATAAGCAGTTTTCATTTTTCACCACTTTGTTCTATTATTAGCACAGCCATTGCTGGAGAGGTTCAAAATTTAACAATTCCTGACTCAATTCTTGATAGCCTTTATATTTCCATCGAACGCTAATGCAACAAACGCCCTCGCATTCAAAATCCAAGCCAACTATATCGTAAACTGGTCTGGATACTAGTAGACATGTTATAATTTTAAGAAACTACAGGACGTTTTTTATACAAAAAAAAAAAAAAAACATGTTTCGACAGTTCTTCTGTCATCTTCAGTTTAAATTACATAAAGTACAAAGTTCAATTTATAGCGTAAGGACTGCTAATTAGATATAACAACAAAAGGAATCATGACAATTTACAAAGAGAGTTTTAAATTAAGGGCCTGTTTACATGGAGGTAGGGTGATCGTCCTAGAAAGGACATCCTTCTAGAAGGGTCAAAAGATAGCCCCCCTTTACATGCTAAATGGTGTCCATAGGGCCAACTTGCCAAATTAATCATGCAGCGTAATATTTCAGTGTACATTATGGA
>JAEMWC010000165.1:472500-497500 GCA_016490735.1 Pachyseris speciosa | reverse complement strand
TAAAAAATCTCAAGCAAATCGAGGGGTGTTTGTGCATGAGGTGTGACGGGGGAGGGTGCAATCCGTCCACCTTCTGCCCAGAGGAGCAAGTCTGCTAATAAGCCTAATTACTTCCTCTTTAAATCTAAAGGAAAAACCGATGTTTAACTAGCAAAACGCGAACAAATTTTTGCTAGATGAATGATACAAAAAAAAGTAATAGAAGAGACTAGTTCAGTGATTTATTTCAGTGTATATCAAATAAAAAGAAGGAAACTAAGACCATCTGTCCTCCTCGCATATCCGTCCACAGGCTTTGAGACTCAGGTTTAAAGAAATTCAACTGCTTGTCACATGCCTTTTGTGTATGCAGGTGGAAAATCTAGACCGTTTTAGAGAGTAGCCTTTCAAGGCTAAGATCTTGTCTGCCAGACAGTACAAAGAAACTTCCTGAAACAACTATTTGACATTGTGCGCTATAGAATTACCATTATCGTTATCGTTATCGTTATCATTAAATATGTAACTGATCATCGCAGTTATGAACACTACTAAAGCAGTGGTGAAAACTTTTTTCACTACTGCTTTAAATGCACCCCTCTAAGTCCAAACTGATTTTTATCGGCTCCTCATATAATTTGAACAATAAGAATACCGAACAACCAGTTGTAGCAAATAATATACCCATAACTCGAACTGATACACATAAATGCCTAGGGCTTCAGATAGATGAAAGACTTAGTTGGGATAGTCATAATGACTGGATTTGTAAGAAAGCCAGTGCGGGTATTGGAGCGATGAGACGTATCAAGCCCTTTGTTCATGTAAATACGCTTGAAAAGGTTTATATGAGCCTAGTACAACCTTATTTTGAATATTGTTCCCCTCTTTGGGACAATTGCGGCAAATTACTAAAAGATAAGTTACAAAGATTTCAATCTCGTGCCGTTAGGGTTCTTACTGGTGCCAGTTATGATATTCGTTCCGCTGAAATAATTGAGACCCTCTCTTGGGACACACTTGATGTGAGGCGGCTCCGTGCCAAATCAACATTGATGTTTAAATACTAAATGACGACACCGCGCCCGACCTCAGGAACTCTTTTGTTAGAAGGAATGTTGATCAGACTAATTACCATCTTAGAAATAGTGCTACAGATCTGACACTTCCTAAACCGAAGAGAGAGTTTCTAAAAAGAAGTTTCAAATACAGCGGCGCGATGCTTTGGAACCAACTCCCAAATGAACAGAAGCAAAACTAGCGGAATCGATATCTTCATTTAATAAATATATCAAAACGTAATTGGGTCATGTCATGCTATATAGTCTTGTGTTCGTCATGTCGTAGCTATCCTAATACTTTTTAATATTTAGTTTATAACTGTTAGTTTCTTTTTTTAGCTGAAATTTTCGTTGTTTTAGATTTATCATATCATTAATCTCGTATTATTAGCTTTACTTTCATTTTATGTCTGTATAAACACCCCCTCCATGGAAACCAGCTAAGTGTTGTTGGGGCTAGCGTGTTTCTTGATTTAAATAAAGTATACCAACCTACCTAGTGTTCATAACTGCGATGATCAGTCACATATTAAATCATTAATCCGTAGTTCAAATATATGATTTTCATATATATTCATTCACATATATTCACCACTCACGGGTGTGTTACGAACCAAAAAAACGACCAGTGGCCCGTTTCTCGAAGCTCCCGGTAATTACCAGGCCCGTTAAGCTGTTTAGTTTTCCATTCCAGAAAAAACAAAAGTTTTGAAAATTATACAATAAAGATATCAGCTAAAGAAACAAAATGGAGTTCATTAGAGGTCAGAACAAACCCTACTGTTCTTGAGATTTTGATTTCAAACTAAGGTTTCGGGTCCGTTAAGTTAACGGGAGCAACGGGCCCCAGCTCCTGCAGATGGCTTGTTAGCTCAGTTGGTAGAGCGCTGCACCGGTATCGCAGAGGTCGTGGGTTCGAATCCACGAATCTGAATTTTTTTCAGGCTTTATTTTCACTTTAGTAGGGTTCATAACTGAGATTATCAGTCACATATTTAATCTTTAATCCGTAGTTCAAATCTATGATTTTCATATATTCATTCTCATATATTCATATATTACCATTATCATTATCATGCAATAACTTCCACAGACAAACTAGAGCGCGTTTATGAGGACTCCCAGGATACCAAGAGTATGATGAATCAAGTTCTCTACAGAATCTTCACAAATCAAAATGGCTGTGATAAAGCTTTACTGCCCACCGGTCAGAAGGTAAAATATGTACGACGACGACACAAATGATAGCATTATTGAATAATAAAACGCTCTAATGATAACCATTGCAAACAATGTTAAGTAAATTTTCTTTCCTTTCTTCTTTCTTTCTTCCTTTCTTTTGAAATTGAAATGTTCTACTTTTTTCGGCACTGTTTACACTACTTCTACTATCTATCCAATTAATGGAGACAAGTTGGCGCGAAATTTAAATGCGCTCCCCCCCCCCCCCAAATTTTTTTTTCTCCGAATTTTTCCATTAGTAATATTTAATTACTTTTTTTGCACCCACGAATGTTGACACGCCAGCGAGAAACAATGTCAACTACAGCAATAGAACCTTGTTTCAAAAATATTCGCGGGATTTGATTATTGCATTTCAAGTCAAATACGTGAAACCCGTTAAACATGACAACAGCATATCTAGAATGAAATGTGAGTGCAGTTCGATAGATAAAGAGCTGAAGTAAATTTCGGTGGGTTGTTGGAGTGTTTAGAGGGTTTAGCTTGAGAGAGTTTAGCGTTTATTACCTTTGAAGTCTGAGTGAAGAGCGATGTATGGTAATTAACAGCTTATTACCACGCCATTGAGTTTGCCGGACGTATTAAAAAGTATCAGTAACAACTTGTTTTGAACTCTTAGGCGTGGGAGACTGCTAAAGCAATACGTGTTGAAGACTGCCTTTTAACTTGTGAACCATCCATTTGTCCGAGTAATAGATATGGAGCCAGATACAAAATTCCTTTCTCTGAAAGATTTCCTCATTTTGAGGTAAGCAATGTTTTGAACAATTCAAGGTTGAGATGAGAACGCGTTTTCACTTGAACTTGAAAAGCAACTCTTATTTGGCTTGTTTTAATTTTGCATGTAGAACTTTTCACCAACGCATTTTATGGCCTTTCGTGTCTTGCGTAGTCGTATCATTGGGAAATAATTCTATTCGCATAACAATATGGGAAGATTGATATTACAGTGCGACCTCTATAAATGTAATAGAGAACAAAAGAAAGAAACGGAAACAGGAAATCTACGTTTAGAAGCGAGTTTCCGCCTTTTGTCGCAGTTCCTCAGTAAAGTAATGTTCGGCATTTCAATTGCTTATAATCGGACAGGGAGGAGGCCAGTAGTTGAGATGGTTCTGTCATGCCGGGTTACAATTGCTCTCTGCCAGATCAGAATTACTTATGTGTCCGTCTACTATCAGGATATGATAGTAACGGTCAGTAGTCACGTTTAATTACGAACAAATTTTACTAAAAATTCGCTAAGAAATCCTTAGCTTTGAGGGGCTTTGGTTCTTGAAAAATGCCTGTTCAATTATTCCTTATCACTTATCGAATCTAGATAGAACGAAGCTTACTTAATTGAAGATTGTTGAGTCCAAAACCATGCATAGGAATGTTCGTTTTAGGTGATGATCCTGGAAAGTGGCGAGACAAAGTTTCTGGGAATGGGAGTGGTATTTGAAGATCACGGCACAGATGAGCAACCAGGTTACTTGAGGGAGACCGTGGGATATCATTCTGATGATAGAACAATATTTGTTGATTATTTTAAAACACGGAATAGTAAAAGAACCACATTAACAGGTAAGAGAAGTGTTGGACACTCTATATCCAAAACCCACAGGGAGCTAATTCCTGTCTTGATCACCAAATTTAACCAGGGTACTTTTGCTGTAATCAAGTAGATGTAATTAAGTAGGCATGTATTTTCCAGTAAAATGAGACAGTGAGTAACGTACATATCCTTGACAACACTGGGAAATACTTAATAGCAAGGACCACCGTTGCAAAATAGAAGAGCCGGATCCTGTAATAGATCTAACCAGCTATAAAATTGTAAACTAGAAAACGGTAAGAAACAAGCAAGGCTGGTTACACGGCTAGGAATATAGATTTAAACCAATATTTCGGGAGGCACAGCCTTCCTTCATCAGGGTGTTACATATTATGACCCTAAGATGAAACGACGTTACAGTTTTAAAAAAAGTTGTACGTGTAACATGATATTATAATAAAGATAAACAATACAACGTAAAATAAAAAAACGTTACAGTTTGAAAATTTGAAAAAAACGTAACAAGAAAACAAAAAGATAGGTATTATATTTCTTCTTTTCTGTTGATACCTAACGGTTCAAGAGTTTGACCTCTGTCAATTAGATATGCTTCTCTGGCTCTTCGTACACCGTCACGATTAGATTTGGACAGTTCTAGTGGAATTAGTTGCATGTCAGAAGCGCTGTGACCGTTAGAGAGAAAATGTTCTGATACTGCAGTGGGTTTAGAGCTGTTGGTTTGTTTGTCGACTGTTCTACGATGTTCGTTGAAACGGTCCTTAAGTCGTCGTTTAGTTTCGCCTATGTATTGTTTGTGACAGTGATTGCATTGTACCATGTATATGACATTTTTGGAATTACAGTTAATGTGATGTTTGATAAATCTAGTTTCGCCGGTGGAATGAAAAGTATAGGTTGTAAGTCCATCAGTTATGTAGTTGCATGTTAAACAGTTGTGGCCACAGCGAAAGGCACCAAGGGGTTGATTATTTTTAGCAGGTTTATGTAGTTTAGCACTGACCAATAGATCGTTAAGATTGTTAGAACGTCGGAAAGCAACAAGAGGGGCAGCCTTGAAAACGTCAACGCAGCGGGGAGATGAAGATAAAATGTTGAAGTGTTTGTGAATAATAGATGATACGGAGCGAATAGCTGGATTGTATGTTATGACAAGGGGTACACGTGTAGGCTGGTTAGTATCGGAATTGCGTTGTTTGGGGGCAAGTGCTTCGGTACGTGAAATGTTGTAAACGCGTTGTATTTCGTTGTTGAGGTAAGAGAGATTGTACCCACGTTTGTTGAGATAAGACTTAAGTTCGTTAAGACGGAGTGCGAAAGTTTCGTCAGAAGAGCAGATGCGTCGAAGTCTGAGAGCTAAACTGAATGGAATAGCTCTTTTGCTGTGTCTGGGATGGCAAGAGGATTGCAACAAGTAGAGATGTTTGTCAGTAGCCTTAGTGTAAAGATCAGTAGTGATTTTACCGTTGTTCAGTGACACGTTGACGTCCAGAAAGGGTATGGATGAGAAAGAATAATTGGAAGTAAATTTAATTGTAGGGTGAATGTTGTTGAGATATGTGGTGAAGGTGTTGAGATCGTCTACTGAGTGTGTCCATATCATAAAAATGTCATCTATAAAGGGCCACCAGGTATGCGGTTGGTATGGGGCATGTGATAGAGCGTTTGTCTCGAGTTTGGCGAGAAAAAGATTGGCATAAGATGGTGCCATTCTAGTTCCCATGGCAGTGCCGTGTACTTGCAAGTAGTGCTTGTCGTCGAATGAAAAGTTGTTCATAGTGAGTATCATGCGTATGAGGTCACAGAGAGTTTCAGTGCCGATAGTGGAGGTAGTGCGTTTGCGTGTATCGAGGGAGTAACGACATGCATTGATGCCTTCGTTATGGGGTATGTTGGTGTAGAGTGAAGAAACGTCAAGTGTAACGAGAATGGCATTGTTGGGCAGTTGTCCGAGATTTTCGAGTTTGTTGAGGAAGTGAGTGGTGTCTTTTATGAATGATTGGGTAGTCTGTACGAGAGGTTTGAGATGATATTCTACGAACTGTGAGATGCGTTCTGTTGGATGTGTGTGAATTTTGGGTAAAATGTAAAAACGTCCGGTCTTAGTATCGGTTTGTATTAAAAAACGTTTAGTGTCATCGTCAATGACTTGGTCACGGTGCATGCGTTGTACGTAAATACGTATGCGTTTTTGGATGTCATCAGTGATGTCCTTATCTAGAGTCTTGTAGAATTTGGTGTCGTTTAGCTGTCGTAGGCATTCGTTGATGTACCAATCCCGGTCCATGATGACTATACCGGATCCCTTGTCTGCGGATTTAATGATAATGTCAGTGCGTCTGCTAAGTAGTTTGCAAGCATGTCGTTCGCGTGCGGTTAGGTTGTCGCGTATAGGAGATGGTTTGATGTTGAAGAGGTCACGTTCCACAGCGTCTAAAAAGGTGTCAAGGGCAGGATCTCTGTGAGGTGGAGGGGTCCACGTGCTTTTAGGGCGGAATGGATTGGGATTATTTTGAAGGGATAGTCATGAAAAAATTCGAGTAGTCGCATACGTCTGGTGAATTTATTGAAATCAGCTCTAACCTCAGTCCAGTTTATGTTGCGTGGCGTGGGGCAAAAAGAGAGACCTCTAGCAAGTAACTGGGTCTCTTCGTGAGTGAGAGTGACGCTGCTTAAGTTGATGACAGCGTTAGTGTCAAGTTGTATGTTTTTTTTGTCGCGTCTCCAGTATCTATTGTTGTTGGCTTTACGTTTGCGGCGGCGTCTGCGTTTACGTTTGGGTTTGGATGGAAGAAGAGGGGTGATGATCGAATTGTTAACAGATTGATCGTGAGCGTGATTGGTGTGGTATGTAGTGATGGGTGGATGGGTGCCAGGGTTCAATGGCGTAAGTGGCGGATTAGAACGGTTAACTTGGTTAGAATTACTTTGACGTGTACGAGTAATACCAGGAGAAACATACCTACCGACTGAAGATAGTTTACGACCGTGTCTAGTTTGAAGTTCGATGGACAGTTCAGCAGCAGAATCACGAAGGAAGTGTGTGATGTGTTCAAATGTAGAAGTAGAAGATATAGTCTTAAGCTTATCCAGAGTGTCCATGAATTCTGCTCTTAAACGTTGTAACTGTTCGCAGCATTGACGTTTAAGAAGTTTGAGCATGTTTTTAGATGTTCTTCTTAATAGACCTTTCCACTGTTGGTGGAAGTGTTCATGAAAGGTCGAGTCAATAGCAGGTCTGCATTTAATAAGTAATCCTTTAGGAATGATGTTGTGATAGCAGTAGTGGTTGTAGTTGGATTCATGGTGTTCGTAGCGGGTAGTCTTCAGCTGTAAGCGTTTAACTTTGTTGAAGAGCTTGCGTTGTTCAGGGTTATTGAAGGCGTTCAGAATATGTACAGCAGTGGGGCCAGGATTAGGATGGATATCCATGCTCTGCGCAATAAGGAGCAGTGAAGACGTGTGAAGATATTTTAACATAGGCAAGCGTTCATCGTAGGGGCAGCTGTGAGATGAAACTGTGATATGGACACACTCAGTAGACGATCTCAACACCTTCACCACATATCTCAACAACATTCACCCTACAATTAAATTTACTTCCAATTATTCTTTCTCATCCATGCCCTTTCTGGACGTCAACGTGTCACTGAACAACGGTAAAATCACTACTGATCTTTACACTAAGGCTACTGACAAACATCTCTACTTGTTGCAATCCTCTTGCCATCCCAGACACAGCAAAAGAGCTATTCCATTCAGTTTAGCTCTCAGACTTCGACGCATCTGCTCTTCTGACGAAACTTTCGCACTCCGTCTTAACGAACTTAAGTCTTATCTCAACAAACGTGGGTACAATCTCTCTTACCTCAACAACGAAATACAACGCGTTTACAACATTTCACGTACCGAAGCACTTGCCCCCAAACAACGCAATTCCGATACTAACCAGCCTACACGTGTACCCCTTGTCATAACATACAATCCAGCTATTCGCTCCGTATCATCTATTATTCACAAACACTTCAACATTTTATCTTCATCTCCCCGCTGCGTTGACGTTTTCAAGGCTGCCCCTCTTGTTGCTTTCCGACGTTCTAACAATCTTAACGATCTATTGGTCAGTGCTAAACTACATAAACCTGCTAAAAATAATCAACCCCTTGGTGCCTTTCGCTGTGGCCACAACTGTTTAACATGCAACTACATAACTGATGGACTTACAACCTATACTTTTCATTCCACCGGCGAAACTAGATTTATCAAACATCACATTAACTGTAATTCCAAAAATGTCATATACATGGTACAATGCAATCACTGTCACAAACAATACATAGGCGAAACTAAACGACGACTTAAGGACCGTTTCAACGAACATCGTAGAACAGTCGACAAACAAACCAACAGCTCTAAACCCACTGCAGTATCAGAACATTTTCTCTCTAACGGTCACAGCGCTTCTGACATGCAACTAATTCCACTAGAACTGTCCAAATCTAATCGTGACGGTGTACGAAGAGCCAGAGAAGCATATCTAATTGATAGAGGTCAAACTCTTGAACCGTTAGGTATCAACAGAAAAGAAGAAATATAATACCTATCTTTTTGTTTTCTTGTTACGTTTTTTTCAAATTTTCAAACTGTAACGTTTTTTTATTTTACGTTGTATTGTTTATCTTTATTATAATATCATGTTACATGTACAACTTTTTTTAAAACTGTAACGTCGTTTCATCTTAGGGTCATAATATGTAACACCCTGATGAAGGAAGGCTGTGCCTCCCGAAATATTGGTTTAAATCTATATTCCTAGCCGTGTAACCAGCCTTGCTTGTTTCTTACCGTTTTCTAGTTTATATCCTTGACAGTTCAGTTGCAGGTATAATCACTGTTTCCTGATTTGTTGAAGCAATATATATTTTCTATTTAGTGGTTAAATCTGATGTACAATTTATATGTTATACTCTTTTCATGATTTGTGTTATATCGAGTAACCTTTTTCGGCATAAGCCGATTTTTCCCTATACTTTCATTATCACTCATAATAATCACTTTCCCCTTTCGACATAGTAAATGTATGTGTATATACCTCGTCTTAGCGTCCTTTAAGGGCCCATTAAAGTATCTTTTCATGCCGTTGCCAGGGAAAAATCAATTTGCAAAAACTCTACACATGTATGCTTCAATGGACCAAATTTGGACAATACCCATACGGGGCAACTATGGTCCATTTCATGACGTCATCGGACCACGCCCAATGTCACGTGACCAGAAACAGAAAAATGTATTTTAACTAAATGACTTAAACCTTTTTTCCTCATTTACAATAACAATGCAAAAGCCGTTTTGAAGAAATTTAGGCATGCGTTTTGGCGTATGATGAAAAATGAAAATATGAGAATGGAAAATGTGCTTCTTTGACCACTCTTTGGAGCATAATTTTTTGTTTTTCATTTTGTTGCAAAACCCATGCTTGAATTCCAAGAAAATATGATGTTCTTTCAAATTGTTTTGAAATCCAGCAACTACAATTATCTCTCGAGGAGAAAAGTTCTTTTTTCGCGGCACCGGAAGTGGCGAGCGAATTTTCAGCGGCCTGGTGCCTAAGCATTGTTGGCCAGGCACATCGATTACACTCGAACTCGAACTCAGTTTCTTTTTCACAGTCACAGTGTTGTAGATTATATTACTTAAATTACTCAAATGAAGAATGATCCTCGCAGTTATGAACGCAATTTATGCAATTGCGAAAAGAAACCTGAAAAAAAATTCAGCACTTCAACGGGGTTTGAACCCGTGACCTCGCGATTACCGGTGCGATGCTTTAACCAACTGAGCTATGAAGCCACTGACGTTGGGAGCAGGTCAATTGTGGTTCATATGTTCCCGTGAAAGAAATGAGTGTGAATGATATATGAAATGAATCATATATGAACTGCGGAAATGAAATCATTCTTCATTTGATTTCATTTCCGCAGTTCATATATGATTCATTTCATATATCATTCACACTCATTTCTTTCACCATTATCAGTCAGGTGTTCTATCGAGTTGTTAGCATTTTTGATGTAAGAATGACATTCTAGTGATAGAGCTGCTTTCAAGCATTAAATTTAAAAGCCTCCTTGCTCACCGTCTGCTGCTCCATACTGTCTTGGGAGAGTGGTTGCAATTTAGTGGCCTCGATAGCTTCGTTTATTTGTGTTATATCTAAAGAGTTTCTCAGGTTCAGAAGGACAGTTCACGGACACAGGTTCACAGGATCGCGCAGTTTTATCGCAAGAGACGCCAGAGAGTTTCTGAGCGGTCAAAAAGGCCGCGGACACAGAGTTTCCTTTGAATTTTGCAGGTGATGATAGCGCAATACTAATTTCAGTTTGTTTCTCCGCATCTTTGAGATTTCGATTCCCAGCCTGACACTGGAAATCTTTTAATGTCAGCTTTTTGAGATTTCCCCATCGACATGCAGCCATCGCTGAGGCTTTCTGTTTACGTCCGTACGTAGATAACAAGCAGAACTCTAAAGTTTCAAAAATATAGGCACAACTCACATTTCGTAAACGTAAGCAGAAAATTAATAAATAAAAATGTAAACAAAAAGCTTTTCTTGTGTTTGTTGCAACGAAGTAAAAAAAAAAAAGAGTTACCGGCGACTTGAATCGGCGACGGGCCGCGCCGAATAAAGCGTGCGAAAAAATTTTGGCTGACCGGAAGTGAAATTGCACTTGGGTAGCAATCGTGTACCTTAGCAACGAGATACTTCAATGGGCCCTTAAATGATCACCGATACATAAGCGGATTTTTAGAGCGTGATGATACAACGCTGTCTTGTATTACCTAGGTTGTGCTGCAGTTCGACGAGGTGATGTCATTCGATGCACAGTTTTATTTGAAGCCAAGAAATTAAAAGATGGGAAAATGCAAGTTCCGCTTGTGTTTTCTGAGAAAGGGTGCAGAGCAATACCTGAAGGAGGCCACCCATACATTGAATACAACCCAAACAAGCCACTTTATCCTTACGTTGCTTTTCTTTACAAGAACAGCATATTGGCCAAGGTAATAAGATATAGGTTTTTTTTTGTCAGATCTAATTCATTTAACTAAAATATTTTAATCTTTGGTAATTATCATGAACTGTTCCATGACATTACTAATGTGATCTGCTGCTTTAGCTTTCTATTGTTCGCACAAATATAGTTGCTTTGTTAAGCGTTTAGTCCCTCGGGTATAAAATATAACCCGAGTCGCTGTCACTACCTACGGTCTGTACCGTTGATGGAGGATCACTGAAGCAACATAAATCGTGCGCACGCATTCATTTCGGTGACTAAAATCAATCGCGAGGGCAACCTTGTACTCAGGGTCTTGCCGACGGGAAACGAACTACCCTGAAAAGTTCCGATTTGGAAGTCCGAAAACATCGGACGTCCGGCTGAACTGCGCTTGCCTGGGGTTCAGCGCCGCGTAAGAGTTTCGTTTTTCTTCCGTTTATTTCAATTGTTTGAAAAAACAATCAAAATCGTAAAACTATTCGATCTTTCGAGAGTCGCTCGTTTCGTCAAGCCTGTGCAGTACGGAGCGAAGAAGATTCCACGCTGTCGTTTATCTATTTGCAATACCGAAATAGGCTGCATTACTGAGGCCATACTGGTATCGAGCTTTAAAATATATATTAATTATCAGTTTTCACGTACATTTTTTGATAGATGGATTATTGTCATCGTCATTCTCATTGTGACTGTTTTTCATTGTTAACATCATCGCTAGCGCTATTAAAGGGAGCCTCCAATCTTACAGCAAACGAGCCCTAAACCAGATTATATTCCAAAATTTAGTTTGCAACTTGTAAATAACATTTAAGGGACTGTGCAATAACGCCACTTCCCCTGAATGTAATATATGCATTTAGCCAAGCCTAAAAGCGGAGCTCCAAAAGCATTCTCTTACTACTGGCATTTACATATAGTCTCCTTGTCATATCACCCATCTGACCTCACTCAAGCTACAGGCCCAATGCTGTAAAAAATAGTATGGAAAGGTGATCTGAGCCAGTGGCACAGTGGGTTTGGACCCCTCACAGATTTGCACCCTCCAGTCCAGATCTGCTTGTGGATCAGATGTGGACCCTCTAGTCCAGAACTGCTAGCAGATATGAACCACCTTTTATGGATTTGGACCCCCACCCCTCCTAAAAACAAACGTTCTATTGAGTAAGGTAATAAAAATTCCTTTACAAATTGAGTTTTGAGATGTTAAAAAGCAAAATAAAAATATTGAGGTAGGTTTTTAAAAAATAATCTTTAATACTCTGTGTGGAAAAAAAAAACCTGCAATGCTAGTTTGCATCTATAAATTTTTAAAACAAAACATTTCTTAACATCTTAGAGCAATACCTAAGGACAGGTCTTTTAAACCGTTCAACTGTAGGTTACTTAGTTATAGTTTAGAGCCACTAGAAATTGGTGAAGACTGGTGATTGCTCCTTTGAATCAGTATCACATCAGATATATAGTGATTCAGATCATCACTTCATAATGAATGCAATTTCGGTTATCCACAGCCTCTCATGAGACAGTCGGAAATCAGAAATTGTGTATCCTCTGGATATATGTGTGCCTCAAAAGATACATGGAAATCAATAAAAATATTTAGATGATATGAGTTAAGACCAAAATATTTCTTTTAATCAGTTACTTCTTGACCTTACTATCGCAAAAATCTGCTTGCTGACATTAAGCTCATCAATCAATGCACCTACAGTGTTTTCAAAAAGAAATCCAGCCGCTCTTCTGGCCAGCCAAGTGCAAAAGTAAGCAACTTGATAATAAAATATTGGGTATTTGGTTGATACCACCATCAAGGTAATTAACAATGTAGTATGAGGATTTAAGGTAATGATTCACGAAAGCAAAAGTGGTGGAAATCTGTGTTAGCCATCTTAACTTGATTTTCTATTTTGCAAGAAAGGTAAGGACTAGTCTCACATTTCTCCATGTAAATTTGAAATTGCACAACATACTTCATCAAACATCAAAAATCCCATTAAACATTAGTGCCAAATGTCATCCAAACATACCACAAGATTGGTGTGACCAGTTATTAATAAAATTAATTGAAAGACTGCATGCAGGAGAAGGAAGTCCAAAGGATGTATACATTGATGAGAAAGAGCTTACTTTAAGTTTAATTTTAAGTTTTAACTTTAATAATACTTTGTCATGCGAATACAACTAAGTTGATACAAAAAATGTGCATGACTGGAGAATAATTGGGAGAAAGCAAATTCCCATACAAAGAATATTATCTAATATTACACATTCTAAAAACTAAGAGGTGAAATTTAAACGTGGCCCAAAGCTAACCTAATCAAATTAAATTGAATACTTGTCTCTTACAAGTCACCACTGATTTGAGATTGACACTAAAAATAAAGAAGTAAAATTGAAATACAATCCAAAGCTAACCTAATTAAATTACATACTTGTCACTCACAAGCTACATCTGATTTAAAATTGACACAAATAATGTAATAGATAGGACTTAAACTGCTTACAGAAGTTGCATGCATGATGTTCGATGGGACACCATTCCAGTCTGTCATGTAGCGATTATAAAAAGAAAAGCTGAAGGCCATAACTACTTTCAGATGAAAGCGTGAAGGAATTCAAAGCGGATCAAAAAAAAAAAAAAAACACTACAGGCGAACAAAGTACGATGTGAGTGTTTGCTGGAAGAAGGAGAAGGTGGAGAAATTAAACAAGACTAGCTAGTAATAAAAATAGCTTGTACTGATGAAGCAAGAAAATCGGTATTTATTTTGACATAAATGATCGTAGAAAAGACAATAAAGGGTACAAACTGATCGTTAAGAGCAGTCAACAGGAATTGACCGCGGTTCAGAAACAACAAAACAACAAACATAAGTATTACAAGAAAACAAAGCACAATACGAATAATACTTCTTCGAAGATTCTTGGAGAAGGTGAAGAAATTAGACAAGTAACAAAAATATCTTGTATTAATCTAGAAAAATTGCGTAGCAATTTTGACATAAATGTCCGTAGAAAAGACAAAAAAGAGGTCCACACCTGATCGTTTAGAGCAGTCAACAGGAATCACTGAGGCGGCAATCACTCGGAACGCGACAGAGCTGAAAAATAGCGCCATTTCCCCAAAATCTTTCCTTGGATGACACAAAACGCTAAAGAGCTTTAATAGTTTTACTGATACTTCCCGTGTCTTCCGAAGAATCTCAAAGCATCATCCACTTAACGAAGAAAGCGCTTGCCAAACCACACCAGCATTTCTGTCGCAGACCCGTCCAATATAAAATTTATCAAAGCCAGCCCAGCCAGTCAACCCATTTCGGTGTTTTTAACATCCAAACGCTGATTCTTACCGGTTCAAACAAATTAAGACGACATGTTTATATAGACGGCGAAACTTAATATTGTTGTTTACAGCCGCTTACGACGAAGAATCGATCACAGTTTGAAGCTTTTCTTGAGAAAAATCTTTCGCTCTTCCTTTCATCACTTGAAAATTCACCTTCCGGAGTATTTTTATCCTTTTACGCGAATTTAAAGACAAAGTTCGATCGAAGAAGATGAAGTTGTTGTGCTCAAAATGAAGAAACCAACTGAATGTGAAATTACGAGCCGCAGAAAGCGCGCGAAAAATAAAGCCTCGATTTGGTTTGGGTGTCCCACACCTGGCTTAGACCTGCGATCAAATCGAAAGCAAGTACCTGGTCAGCGGTCAACTTAAAAAAAAACAGCTGACCGCGATGAGGTCTTAACTTGAGCCCGCGATATGATCACGTGACACTGGTCAGCGGATACCTTGTTTTGACAGTTGTCAATTTGCTATAAGATGGATAGTCAGTATCAAAGATGTAAGCTGGGTGTACGCTGTAAACTAGCTGGTTAGCTGGGCCAGGTGGAGTATGGCCGCCATGTTGGATTATTATGATTATTATTAGGATATTATTAATTATTGGGCAACTCCACCGTCGTCGTCGTCGTCGTCATCGTCGTCGTCGTGCGCGCCCACGAGCAATACCGCTAGCCATTTTTACCATGAGAAAAGCAGTTGACGGGTTTCTGTAGGTATGGTGCTCCGCCATTCATTTGTACATGCAGCCCCACTACATACAATACAAGGAAAAACAAAGACTACATGATCAATAATGAAAATAAAATTTTCTGCTTTACAAGGACGCCGTGTGATCGAAATTACTCTGAAAACTTGTGGCAACGAATCATTGATTTAACTCATTTTCTACCGGTTATTTGGTCGCTTTTTTTTTTTTTTTTTTTGCAATTTCCGAGGGTAAGAGGTCAAATCGATCTGGCTACTCCACATAAGGGGTTACCACGGAGATTTCGCTGGTCCACAACACCGAAGGCTCTATCTTTGTTCTGACGCTTGTCACGCTAGCTGTCGTTTATTTCTAAACGATCACTGCAGCTACAATTCGTTACGTATTTGATTTATAAGTGTGTTTTTGGAGCCATTTTCCACCTCAGAAGTGGGCCGCTCAAAGTATTCGAGCGAGTGATGGCAATTTATAGAGTGAAGTTCAGTCTTTAGCCGTTTTGGGAGTGGATTCCGGTACCTGGCATGGCAATTTTGGCGAGTTTTGACTTGTAAATAATGAAATCGGCGCAATAATTTGTCAGCAGGACCGGCCAATTTTTCTTTTTACGCCCCCTTCAAGATGACGGCCACTTACCGTGTTCGACTGGTGTCTAGTAAACATGGGCGATTAGTATTGCGCTCTACCAGCTGTTCCTTCCTGCCACTTCCGGTGAATATATTCTTGGAACCGCTTCTCAAGCCAATTCTTATCGCGTTTTCGATCCCTGGAGGCGAAAACGAGTCGCTATTTTAAGAGTTAACTGCGCTGAATCCACACTGAAAAGTAGAAAATGAAGAAGTCAAACCGCGAGTGGTTTAGGATGTCGAATATTCAGCATATTGCCCGATTTCGAGCATTCGAAGGACCTGTGGCGTGCGAATTCTTTGCTAACTCTTCTTCGCTTTCTGAGAAAGAAGCCGCTAGTATTCCTCAAGCCTCATACCTCTGGGCTTTCTTCAGCTGGGAAGTGGACGTAAAAGCGAAATCGTTTGCTTATTACGCCCACTTCACTTCGCGTCCCCGAGCTCACTGCAAATGTCAGATATTTCTGTTTGAAAGTGTTGACAGGCCTAACACGACTCCTTCTGGTCTCCCCAAAATGACAAGAGATCAGCTCTGAGGTATAGTTGACTTTTAGAGTATGTCTTGTTTGAAATATCTTCCTCTCTTGCTTGTAGGACTATAATTGGTGGATCTTGATAAATTTCTTTCAGCAAAGGTTGATTCTCGATTTAATGCTCATTAAGCCGTTCTTTATATTAGGCAAGGATGGACTGTATTGTATGACAAAAAGCAATATCTTCTTTGGCATTATTGTTTCCGGTGGAGTGCCGACTTCCTGTCCGTAAATTTAACTTCTGAGAGAACTTTGTTAACACAAGGTCTGGGTTGCCTCACACACGCAAACGTGAGGTAAAATCTCTTATATTTTCTTCAAAAACAGTTTTTGAACCATTGACCTCGCCCTCACCTCGCCCTTGATTAACCGTTTCCTAACGGAAAATGCGTGCATTGAAATGTCTCACTAGGTTTGAAATGTGTTTTAATGTCAAAGACAGTCTTTCTTCAATTGTTCACCTTTATATAGTGTTGTGTCTAGAAAATTTGTATTTCCTTCTCTGATATTTCAGCCGTGAATTGGATGATTGGATGATAACTCTTTGCTTCTAAAATAATCTTTTCCACGGAGCGGTTTCGTTCTACTTTTGTTGATAATTTCTGTCTCTACCTCAGACATAAAAATTTTGAGAAGGCAACTACCATTTTAGTGCCTCAATGTTGCGGTTCCATGCGTTTGGAGATAGATAGTCCCTCCCATTAAATTGGAAGGAGTTTCCCTGAAGTATAAGTCGTTAGTAGCTCTCTAAGAGAGTGGTTTGGTATCGAAGTGTGTTTTTTATAGAATGTTTCGTATGCCTTGCATACAGTGTCTGTTAGTGTGCAGGCCTTGGTGACATCCATGGAGACTAGAATTGCATTCTCCGGGACTTTAGTGCTGTCGATAAACTTAACGATTTCTGTCGTATCTTTGAGGTGCGATGTCTGTGTTTTTGCTATAGGCTGAAGGTTGTTGTCTACTGTGAATGACATTCATTGTGTAGGGCCATCACAGCATGAAATTATCGGTCGTCCGGCTGGATTTTTTGTGAATCTGTGTAAGTGTGTAAAACACTGGTATGCAAGGTTGATTGGGTGTCTGTATGACTGACCCCTAAGGTCCAGATCAGTCGGCCAATACAAAATGTTTGCACCAAAACTTACATACCACACAAATGACATATTAATTTTTAGTGACTCTAATTCGTCTGACAGTTGCAGAGAGCTTGGGGTCGCGAAGTAAAGAGGGCGTAGTATGAAAACGATTTCGCTTTTATGCCCACTTACCAACAGAAGAAAGCCCAGAGGCTCGAAGGAAACTAGCGAATTCTTTATTTATTAATTTGGCTACATAAAAAACTTCTACTAAATACATAAGAGCAGTCACAAAACTAACAGAGATGTAGCAAGAGAATTCAGTAGAAGCTGAAAGTTTATTATAATTAACACTGGGCACCTCAAGACAATACATGCTGTAGATGGAGAGAGCAAAGTATATCAAGGTGGGCGAGTTTAATTTAGCGTTCTTTTGAGAAGGAATTTTTTTTAATGTAATCTTTTAACTTAAGTATCTGGGGGACAGGGTCAAATCTCTCGGTAGGAAATCCAAACCTCAGGACCTAGATGGAGGATCGCAAACTGTTTAATATTAGTTCTACAGAAATGAGAACGATATTTGATGGCATTCTGTGTCTCGTACATATGAAAGCGAAGAAGAGTAAGCAAAGAATTCGCACGCCACTGGTCCTTCGAATGCTCGAAATCGGGCAATTTGCTGAATATTCGACATCCTAAACTGCTCGTGGTTTGACTTCTTGATTTTGTTCTTTTCAGTGTAGGTTTAGAAAATAACCTTCAGCGCAGCCAACTCTCAAAATAGCGACTCATTTTCGCATCCAGGGATCGAAAACGCGACAAGAACTGGCTTGAGAAGCGGCTCCAAAAAGATATTCACCGGAAGTGACAGGAAGGAAAAGCTGGTAGAGTCCAGTACTGATCGTCCATGTTTACTAGATACCAGTCGATCACGGTAAGTGGCCGCCATCTTGAAGTGGGCGTAAAAAGAAAAATTGCCAGGACCGGGGGATTCGACACGGCTCTAAAAAAATATGTGAAATGGAAATTGGCGGACTTCTATGCTGCTGTTAAGTAACGATATCCCATAATTCCTTTCAGTCACAAACGTGAAAATTACAGACAATGAGAGCAACTGAAATCAAATAGCGTTATCGGGGTCAGGCTAAAGAAGTGAGCAGGAAAATGTGGAACAGATTGCAAAAAGTGGAGTCTACGTTTGCTGCTAATGTGAACTTTTAACCTCAATAGGAATTTTTGTTTTAAAAAGTTCAAGACAAAGTTTCGTGAGTTTTGCTGTTGTTCGAGGGCGATTTTGGTTTTTTAAGAGAATAAACAGTCATGTTAAATGAAAATTGGGAGTTTCGGTCAGTTTCCAGGGTGATAAATATAAAGTCTACAAAAATGACCTTTTGGCAACGACTGTGGTTCATTTCAACCATAGTCCGAGATTTGCGAAAGTTGCAGGTTTTAGAAAGCATTGGTCTTCTACGAGCAATATTTTGGTTAGTCAAAGTTTGCCAGTGGCAGTGACTACCTTAAATGTAAGTGCAGACGGATCCATCTTACGTTTTTGTTCTAGTTTACGCCATTTAATTTAAGCGAATGGAAAAGATCCTCCAGATTGACATCGTAATTGGATGAGGTGATAATTTGAGCAGCGTGGTTTTGTAATTTTTGAATTTTCAGGGAAAGGCCTTTATTACAATTTCCCCAAACCGCGCTGCAAGAATTAAAGTGAGGCTGTGCGAGAGCACGGTAAATGGTAATGAGAGTTTCGCAAAGAACGAAGTTTCTGAAACGTTTCATAGCGCTAATTCCGGAGGCAACCGTTTTTGAAAGCATCTGAATATGGTCACTCCAGTTCATATTCTGGTCAATTTTCACACCAAGGGATTTCGAAACCAAAACCTGATTAACTTGAGCATCACTGATGACAAAACTTGGAATCTCCAGAGGGCTAGAAAATCTTTGACTTGATCCGATGAGAAGAAACTCAGTTGTTTTTTTTTCCCATATATAACGTGATGATTCGCTGCGAGCCAAAGATAGACACACTGTTCAGATAAAGGTTGACGCGATATTTTGACCATTGCTAGCAAAGGTAATACTTGTATCGTCGGCGTACATCGGCTGGGAATAACGCAGACAGTTAGCCAAATCGTTTATGTACAGCAAAAATAACAAAAATAATAAGGGACCCATAATGGCAAGTGTCTTATCCGACCTACAGCCATTAACTACACAAGATTGCATACCGCCACTAAGGTATGAACTAAACCAATCACTTTCAGGGCCAGATATACCATATTAGTCAAGTTTAGATATCAGCAGGGCATGATTAACCGTATCAAAAGCCTTTTTGAGGTCCAAAAATACAACGGCATTAATGTTGGCCTGGGGCCGGTTCCTAAAAGGTGTCATAACTCTATTCAAGGGATAAATCAGCCTTATCCCAGGAATACCTGTTGGAATAAGGCAGATTTATCCCTGGAATAGAGTTATTACACCTTTCAGGAACCGGCCCCTGATCAAAATTCAATTACCAACTATCGGTTGCCTCGATTAGGGCAGTGACGGTAGCCGTGAGTAGTACGAAGACCAGATTGGGAACTTGGCAATAGCTCATTATCGGTCAAGTATTTATACAATTGGTCATGGCGCCAAAATATATAGCAAATCTCCTTCAGCCTTATACTCCGACGAGGCAACTACGATCTTCTTCAAAAAAGCTGATTGTAACACCAAAATCTAATCTCAAGTTTTACGGAGACAGATTTTTTTTTTCACACCACGTGGCCCGGATAGCTAGGAATGCAAGTGTGACGATGGCGTCTCGCAAAGAAAAATGTAGATTGGCCTATACCAATCTTAACAAATTTGAAATTATGAATTATTTCTATCAAATTTAGTGCCAATTTGTTGTAAGAGTGGAGGTTGCTTTTAATATCATTATGTTTACCATTAATTTGTTTACTTTGCTGCTGTATTAATCTTCACGGTGATTAATTTGCCTTTCTGCACCACTATACACTTTTGCTGCATTCGATTAAGTATATGACGTTTCCATTGTAGCACGCATTGCGCTGGGGTAGTTTTTGTTCTCTTTCGCGCTTCAGTCCTTGCATTTTCAATTTTTTGTGTTTCCGATAATCCATGTGCCTTGAAGCATGCATTTATAGGTATCGGGAATCCTCTTTGCAAAACCATTATCTCTGGCCAAAATGTTAACTGTCTGCTTCCTGGTTGTATTTGTTCGAAAAATGTTATAAAATGTGAAATTTCCCATTGTTTCCAAAATTGTGTCCAAGTGTTTTGCCGTTCTTCGCTATTACGAATGGCTGGTAACCACCATTGTCGTCAACAGAGTAGTTTGCTTGTTAGTATCCTTAAAATACGCTTTCTGGTATGCGTCTTTTAATTTCCCCCTTGTCAATTCATCGGAAAACCGATAAGCAATAACATCCAAAACGACTCCCACGATTAGCTCTTTCGTCGGACTCTGGCAACCTTTTAGCTACTATTCTTGATGTTTTTACTTTCTTATTCCAGATGTGTCCTAGAGAGGATGTTGACTACCAGGACTTGCAAATGCAAGAGATGAAAACTGATATTGCTGAAGTGAAAGCTGAGCTTTCAGATCTTTACAAGCATTCTATGTCTGCGAGAGACGACATTCTTCGTCTTGAGATGAAATCCGACTCAACAACCCTTTCCAAAGACTTGAAGTTGGAAGAAGTTCAATCAGAAATTAACAAGGTGAAGGCTAAACTTGAGGAGATTAACACCTGTTTGGAGACGAAACTTAATGCTGTACTTGAGAAGCTATGAGAGAAACTAAGCTTTGTTTGAGTGTAAGGTTGAGCAAACGAACTACCTTGCATGATTGTCAATTCAAGAGCGTCAGGCAGCAAAAGTTAGTTAATGGCCAGTTTTCGGCAAAATTAAACTTTAACTACACGTCAGTGTGGGGGAGGGATTGGTGGGAAGAACTGCGTAATTTTTCTTCTGAGGAGTTCCTCCCCATCCTCCGTCCGCCGAAGACCATAAAAGTCTAGTCTAGAAAGGGTTAAGCCTTGCGGAAAAGTTATGCTACTTTAGCATTATGTGAACCGCGTAAACAAATAAGCAGCGAAGTTAACTATGAGCAAATAACAAACGATTGTCATCTAGACTTCCTGCATGTGTTCGGATCCATACCTTAGCCGCAGAAAGTTATATGGGCGATAGGTAAGGGACAAGGTAGAGATCCTTGCCTGCAATTGAGTTTGCCCGTTTGGTTGTTACTGTTTTTATCATAAACGTTATGCTTGAGTGTGCTGCGTAGCTTGTTCATTTTTTTTATACAAACGTAATGATATTCATGAAAACGTATACTATACTAAATGTGTGTATCTTTGTGTGCTTATTGCGGACTCCGTTACTGTCGACAGTGAAATCCCGTTAATACAACCGCCAACTTGACATAAGAATTTGCCTGTATCAACGGGGTCACCGTATTATCGAGGTAAAGTCCAGAATTTATTGCTAGTCTCTTTGATGCAGGATGAACATAATTGAATTTTACAAACACGACCAAACTACCGTTATAAATGCCAACCTTTTCCAATCAAAGTTCCAAAGCCCAGATTAAAAACAAAAAGATACTCGTCATTTTTTCTCAAGATTTGACCATTCTCTGATCCCTGGAAAGAATATTTGGTGTGAGTGGCCGTATTAATGATGTGACTTTATAAATTAATGAGGAAAAAGTGTATGAGGCCACATAACGACAACAGCCATAAGTCAAGGGGACTTTGCCGAGTGCTGAAACTATGTAGATGTAGATGTAGATGTAGATGAGATGGCCGTATCATCAAGTTGGCCGTTTGGCGGGATTCCACTAGAGCTCTAAGTAAACTAAGCGATATTTAACCGTAAGAAGGTTTTTCCGAATGTACAGTCCATAGCGTTAACAAATTTATGCACATTTGGAAAAGGAAAAGAGCGCCGGTTGAATGAACTTGCTTGCTACTTGCTTTTCCATCGCTAGGTTATCTACATCAATGGTCGAGCATTTGTTGCTGTTTTAATTTTCTTCATAGCTGAACTACGACATTGCAGAATCAGCTTTGAACAACAGTAATTAACGTTGTTCAATTTTTTTAAGGGGCGGGAGTCCACCGCTCGGCTTCTTTGCGTGTATAGAGTGCAATGTATAATCACCATTTAATAAAATAAAGGTGTGTTTCAAAATGGTCTTTTTTTTATCTTTATTTAGGGTTGATCCATATGGGTCTTTTAAGAAATTATTACGAGAAATATAATATCCATACAACTACTGTTGCCTAGGCTTTTTTCTTATGTCCAACCTCATTTCTACACTTTTTTCGATTATACAAACTACAATTATGGTGACCAGACCATTAACATATAACATATAAAGTGCAGTTTTCAAATGCAAAGCGTGTCTAGACTATAATTTCATTTCGGTCTGCATTAGCAGAGAATGATTTCCTCACTTAGAAATGACGTCATCTGTTCTCAAAAGCATCCATCCTGTTCCAGGTTTCTTTAATTTCACGATTTGTTGAAAACGAAAACGTTAAAAAAAAGTTAGGCAAATCTAGCACGTAAACGCTAAGAAAATTCAAGGAAAAGGACACCTGCCTAAAGGTAGTATGGAAGATGCAAAGGAAGTGATCAGAGCGACTTGTCAAATTTTGCCCAATTTTAACTTGGATGGGTTAAATTTGTAAGAATAAAATGCAAGAAGTGTTATTTTTTTTTAATGATGAGAATATTACTGAGGAGGTCGTCGCAGTTCAATACCACATCTTGGAGAGAGAAATCAAACCGCAAAAGAAAAGAAACGACTAATAATATATGACATCATATATTTGAACTGCGGATTTAACGAAAGAATATGTGAGTGATTGTCGTAGTTATGAACACTACTTAAGCAGCGGTGAAATTAAAGCCTTAGAAAATTGACGCTTGTATGGGATGGAATCCATGACTTGCGCGATTTTTTTTTTATTGTCATTATACAAACAGTTCAGATAATAATATTGCTTACATAGCAATTTACGCACATCCACGCACGCACACACCACACACACAAACGTGCACACACGCACTCAAACTATTAATTCACGCCAGCTGGTACAGTCATTACAACTTACATGTACTAGTACATCCTCAACAAGTTTTTGGAAAGACTTATACAAAAATTATACAAATACAGATGGGTAAAAGTGCCTCACAAGGTGCTATATTTTAACAAAGAAATAGAAAAAAGTTATGCGAAAAACTCAATTCCATAAAAAATATCATAAATAATAATAGAATAGTGAAAAATGTAATATTATGGAAGTTTGAGGTGATTTTCCCGTGTTAGGAGCTTATCCCATTTTTATGTTAAAAGGAGAGTTTATTTCTCTCTTTTGCTATCTGACGCTCCATTTCAAAGACTGTTTTCACTTTTGTTAAAAATACAACTCTTGTCGGTAAAACATTCTTGAGTTTACAGCTAAAAATATACTGCTTCGAGAGTAAGATAAGGTGATTATAAAGAAGGGAATCTTTGACTGGTCGAGTAACACCAAGAATAACATCAATTTCAGAAATTGTATAGCTTTCAAAGAGGGGTTGTATTGAGTGCCAGAAACGTCGCACAATGGAGCAGTGAAAAAACAAGTGAGGCATGTTTTCCTCTGTTGTATGACAAAAGGTACAGAGAGGGGACTCAATCTTCCCAATTTTAAAAAAGGAAGTCATTGAAGGGTAGAATTCTATTCAAAACTTTATATTGGAATTCACGGGTTTTTGTATCAATGGCGCATTCAAAAGGGATTGAGTAAATAGTTTCCCAATCAAGAGGGAGTTCATCGGAGGCATAGTGCTCTTCGAATTTTCTTTTCGCTGTAGGTGGTCTTTGAAATAAGGAGTCAGTAAGTTTTCTTTGACGATAACAATTCTGTTTCGGAATACTTCACATTAAAAAGTTCTGTTTTTAGTAGTACGTCACTTGCGTTGTTGGTCATGATTTTTTTCAGACTCTGGCAACAGCGAGTGATATAAGCCCTTCAGGTACAGAAAATCTACCATATTAACTTGTAGTTCTGTTATGCGTGGCTCAATGTGAACAAATTTAAACAAGTCTCCGACTTTGCAGAATCCTTTAGAGAATAATCTTTGGTTGAAAACTGATCTGCCATTCACACAAATGTACTTGTTGTTCCAAATAATTTGGTTAGCTATTTCAACACGAGAAGATGGATTAGAGTTGTTCCAAAGGGTCCAAGCAATCAAACATTCCCTATAATATCTTGGTAGTTGTAGAGGCAGTTTCGACAAAGTAAAATTGCAATGAAATAACACTTTACCTCCAACTCTATTAAGGTAGTGATTTAGGATGTACTTCCAAGAACTTGGCGAGTCATCCAAAAACTTTTGGATACAAGTAATTCTTTGTGCATCAATCATAGATTCAATGTGAAGCATTTTCAGACCACCTTGGTCGATATCGTTTATCAAAGTAACGCGTTTCACTTTATCTTTGCCTTTCCAAACAAAATTATACAATATTCGATTGATCTCTTTTACAAAATCTTTGTTAGTGCCAATTAGGCTCAAACGGTACAAAACGTTTGGAATAGCAAATGTTTTGATGATCTGTATTCTACCAATCAACGTAAGGCCTCTCCAGCTCCAACAGTGAAGGGTCTTCTTTAAGGATTTAGTGATGGTCTCAAGGTTAAGTTTGAAAGAGAGCACACGATCATACGTAAAGTGTATTCCCAGAAATTTAACTGCTTTGGTTACTTGCTCAACCCCTAGCGCTTCTGAAGTTATGTTGGAGGGACC
>JAEMWC010000165.1:457500-465000 GCA_016490735.1 Pachyseris speciosa | reverse complement strand
TTTTTGCTCTTGAAAATACAAGCTCACGATCCGGGTAACGAAGAAACCTGGCAATCAGTTGACGTGTTTTTTTCTGCTTCGGGTCGAACTTGCCTATTCTATGTACACGCTTTATTTCGATTTCATCGGCGTAATCCATGTCTGAATTGTTTTTCAGAAAATCCATCAGCACTTTGTTCGAATCTTCTTTGCCCTCGGACTTTTCTGGAATGCTATAAAATCGTAGGTTCTCTCTTCTCTGGTAGGTTTCCATATACTCTTGCTGTTTGCGGATTGAGGCGATTTCGGTTTTCATTTTCTCGACATCTGCACTAAAGGTGGCGACTTTCTCTTCCATTGCCTTCACAAGCTTAGCCTTTTCTTTCAGAGATAACTCAAAACTATCCACTTTTTGAATAAAGGGGATTAGTTTCTAAAGAAACTGTGGTGCTGCGTCGGTGGGGAAGTGAAAGGATGAAAGGAAAGGAAAGGTTTCGTCGAGTACCAATTCTTCAATCAGTACAACGGTCCTAAACCTGAACTCTACGGTCGCTACATTGACGACTGTATCGGCGCAATTACGTCTAGCAAGGAGGAAATCAATCAATTTATAACCGCCGTTTAATTCCTTTCATCCGGCTCTAAAATATACCTGGGAAATTTCGGAAACTTCCCTTGCCTTTCTTGATATCAAAGTTTTTATCAGCGGCAACGGTTTATGTACCAGTGTGCACTACAAACCCACCGACTCTCATAGTTATTTGTTGTATTCATCTTTACATCCATCTCATGTCAAAAACGCCATTCCCTATTCTCAATTTCTTAGACTTCGACGTCTATGTAGTGATGACTCTGATTTTTCCAACAAATCAGATGAAATGTGCCATTTTTTCGAGAAACGTGGCTATCCTGATTCTGTGGTTCAATCGGGCCATCACCGCGCTCAGCAGATTGATCAACAGTCAGCACTACAGACGTCACAACAGGAAAAGAATGACAGAACTCCATTCACCCTCACATTTCACCCGCATAATAATCCAGTTAAAGCCATCATTCTTAATAACTTTAAGATACTGCAAAATGATCCAGAAACTGCTAGAATCTTTTCGGAACCACCGCTGATTTCATTCAAACGCGACAAAAATGTAGGTAACTTTCTAGTTAAAAGCGCTTTCAAAACAACTGAACAACCTGGCACTTTTAAATGCGCGCGCTCGCGATGCAAAACTTGTCCTTTCATTCAAAACACTGACAAAATATCGGGCCCTAAGCGATCTGTTAAGATCACTGATCGTTTCACGTGTACCTCCGCAAATGTTATCTATTGCATAACCTGCACATTATGCAAAAAGTTATACATTGGCGAAACAGGAAGACGACTAGGTGACCGATTCCGAGAACATCTTCGTGATGTTGAGAAAGATGATAAAGACGCATCCAAACCTGTCGCTCGGCATTTTAATCTCCCTAACCATTCCAAACAACACATGTCGATCTCCGGCCTTTCCCTACATCAAGGTACCACGGAAAGCCGTAAAAATCTCGAGAAAAAATTAACTTTCAAATTGGCACTCTTAATCCCCACGGTATCAACGAGCGCTTTTCATTCAATTAATGTATTCCTGTTTTTCACGTTACCATGTTACCACCAATAGCGTAGCTCCATTTTCTGTATATAAACCATACACAACCCACAATTCCTCGATTCGCTCCGACGAAGGGCTAACGCTCGAAACGTCAGCTAATCGAATCCCTGTACGGTGGTCAATTTACATTATCAACTCCGTTGATAAACCAAATTTTGGTGTATCCACTTTTTGCTTTAGTTGGCTCACCATTTCATCGACACTGCCAACATGACTTTCTATTCTATCAATTTTGTTCTCCAGGTCACTCAGTTTCGACAGAATGCTGTCAATCTTCGGCCCAATGTCCTCCGCCATTTCAAGGGCGTTCCAGATGTCGTCAGAATCTGAACAGTTCGATCGACTTCTGTCTGCTATCTTCGCTCTCTTCTCCTCTGGTGATTTTAAATCGCTTTCTGAGGCTTCCGAATTGCTATTCCTAACTCTTCTTTTGAAGTAATGATAAATATCTGCCATAGACGGTCTTCAAAAACACTTAGTTTGAAGAGAACAAAAAATGTCGTCTAAGCGTTCGCCATGCCCGACCCAGTCCCCCTGTGCGATGACCTGTGCGATGCTGGTGCAGTGTTACACCAACTGAGCTAACAAGCCAACTGCTTGGGAGTTGGTCATTTTGTTGGTTCGTAATAAGCCCGTGAGTGATAAATAAACTACCATGAATATATGAAATTCACAGATTTGAAATGCGGATTTAAAGAATGAAGATGTGAGTAATCGTTGCAGTTATGAACACTGCTTAAGCAGTAATGAAAATCAAGCCTAGAAAAAGTTCAGTGTCGTACTAAAAAAGTCAGGCTTGTGACTTTATAAAGGAACGAGGAAAGTGTACGAGGCCACATAACGACAACAGCCATAAGTCAAGAGGACTTTGCCGAGTGCTGGAGCTATGTAGATGTAGATGTAGATGAGGTAGCCGTATAATCAAGTTGGCCGTTTGGCGGGATTCCACTAGAACTTTAAGTGAACTAAGCGATATTTAACCATAAGAAGGTTTTTCCGACTGTATAGTCAATAGCGTTAACAAATTTATGCACATTTGGAAAAGGAAAAGAGTGTTGAATGAAATTGCTTGCTACTCATCAAAGCTTACCGCTTTGGTCACTTTCCAGAAAGCTGGAATTTATATTTCCCCTGTAAGCTTGAGGGGGCGATCGAAAAAAACTAAAAACTATCATCAACTATAGTGCTTGCGGTCAAATAAACCAAAAAATAATAATAATAATGATTAACTATCATCGTATGGCAGCCATGTTAGCCGCCATGTTATTATTATTATTATTATTATTATTATTATTATTATTATTATTATTATTATTATTGTCTCTTTTATCACAGTCTTTGCTGGTGTTCTTTTTGTGCATCAGCCGGGCGCAAACCATGCACCTGAGGATTCGCGCAGATCCCAGCATGCAGATCTTTTGAATCTCTGTCATAGTAGCTCTCTCTGATACTTTCTTGATGTTTTCTACCATACCCTTCTTCACTGTACCAAGCGCACAAACAACCACAGGGATCACTACAGTTTTCATATGCCACATTCTCAGTATTTCTAGTTCTAGGTCTTTGTACTTGCTTTCTTTTTCAGTTTCCTTCAGTGCGACGTTTCTATCTGATGGATTATTATTATTATTATTATTATTATTATTATTGGGATATTATTAACTATTGGGCGACTCTGTCGTCGTCGTGTGGTCGCCCAACGAGCAATACCACTAGCCATGGTTACCATGAGAAAAGCAGTTCACGGGTATGGTGCTCCGCTTGGCGGTCCGAAGATCTGCCGGAGCTCCGCTATGATAGTGAATTTTTTAGCATCCTGGACACACTAATAGAGAAGTTTCATGATAGCGCTGAGCAAAAAATAGATCATGTAAAACATATTCAAGGTATATGTTTAAATTTTGACTTAATGGATATATGGCGTGTTAGAAACCCAGAATGCAAACGCTTTACCTGGAGACAGAAGAATCATTTTATTCAACGGAGATTAGATTATTGGCTGTTGAGTGAGTCGTACCAGGAGGAAGTATAAGGTGTCGATATAACTCCATCCATAAACTCCGACCTTTCGGCTATCGTGCTTCATTTTAATATAGCGGAGCTCCGGCTGCCCGAAGGGCCGCCAAGCTGAGCACCATGGTTAAGAAAATATCGTAACCCATCTATTCGAGAAAATTTGGTTTTGGTCACCGTACCTACAACCGTACGTCCACCCTTCCATGTATGCGATGTGAAATGTCGGCCATACTCCAACTGTCAGACTAGTTTACAGCACACATCTTTGATATTGGACATCCATGTTGATCCATGTTATGGCCAATTGACACCTGTCAAAACAAGGCATCCTCTGACCAGTATTACGTGACTATATCGCGGGCTCAAGTTAAGACCTCATCGAGGTCCGCTGTGTTTTTTTTGAAGTTATCGCTGACCAGGTACTGGTTTTCGATTGTGTGCGACACCCAAACCAAAACGAGGCTTAATTTTTCGCGCGTTTTCTGCGGCTCGAGATTTCACATTCAGTTGGTTTCTTCATTTTTAGGAAAACATCCTCATCTTCTTCGAAGTTCAGTTTCTGTCTTTTAATTCGCGTAAGACGGCATAAAAATCAAGAACTACTTAAAAGATACTCCGGAAGGTGAATTTTCAACTGATAAAATGGAAGAGCAAAAGGTTTTTCTCAGGAAATTCTTAAATTTTGGATCAACTTATGGCGCCCGGATTGTGTGGTTGAAAAATAAAATGATTTAACGCCTCCAGCGGGCTTGTTCACTTTACCGCGGCATCTTGCAGGTCATTAAGAAAGTTCACTTAACAACTCACTGGCATTAATGGAAGGAACGAGTAGCTCAAACTTGTTGAAGACGTTCTTTCTTTGGACAAACCGTTTGCTATTTTTGTAGATGCGTGTTTTTACTATGGTGGATTGATGCGTATTTTAAAGTGGTAGAAAGCTCGACAACACAGGTAACTTAAATAAATTGGTTTAATCGTAGTTACTTTAGTTCAGGAATGAAACTTGTATTTTTGTCTCGACTGGATATAAATGATAATCTGCTCGTTTTGGACACAAAGAAGTAGCTAGTCGAATTGTTTGTTTGTTGTTCTGCAAGCGAACGAGTGTTTTTCCTCCGCTTAGCTGACTGTACATGTTTCTCGACGTCTGTGTTTCTACAGTGTTAAGAACTTAAAGAAAAGTTTGCCCTTATGTTATTAACACGTAATCGCAATGAGTCCTCGTAAAATTAAGGATTAGTATCACTTATGTTTTGCGCGACGAGGGCAATTCAGCAACTTTCTGAAAATTGGCACAAGTGATATTAATCATTAATTTTACTCGGCCCCATACGATTACCTATCCAAACTATCAGGATTGTTTTCCTTTATCTCTTTTCTACGACATTTAAGCTCATGTCTAAGCTTAACTTACTGCGAAATATGTTTGTTAAGTCCCGGCTAAAAGATCAAACATTTTCATCCATTATCGTGTTTGTCAAGTATAACGTTTGGTGGCTAAACGCAAAACAATGTTTGACCAAACCACAGGCAGCCCAGACATACTGTATGTGTAGTTATAAGCTTAATATTCTGCATATGGTCAAAATACGAAGGAGAAAACGTTTTGAAATACATTTGATTACAAAAATGAGCGATATTACACGACGTTTCGTAGTTATCTTGACTTCATTTTCAAGTGATAAATGTAACGGTCGTTTCAGGTTTAAATTAAGTGGTTGTTTATACAGTCAGTATAAAATGCAGACTGCAGACTGCAGATTGCAGACTGGGTATAAAATGCAGACTGACACCTAAACCGCCTCTTTCTGTCAAATACGCGATAAATTTCAACCTTTCACTTACGCTTGTGTCACGCAACCGCCTGTCTGAGAATCCAAGACCAAGAATGGACATTATCGATATTTTTCTTTTCGAAAAGCGCTAACCTTAAAATTATTGATATGATTGAATGTGTTCTTTATTTTTTGCTTGCTTATAAACAACGCGTAACGTGATACATGATACATGATAACATGAGCTTACTTTGAACGTGTCTTTGCACGAATTATTTATAGCATGTGAACAATTTCTTGTACGAAAGTTACACAAAAACAAAACGCGTGGTCCGTGAAACTCAGAACGCTGATTACATGTATCTGACAGAAACAACAGCGCACTTCCACCTAGAGGATTACCCTACATGGGAAAAATAATAATCTTAAAATAAAGCATTTTCCTAAAATAAAACATTTTAGCCACAAGAAGAATTTCACGAGGAGCAAACCAACCAATAAAAGTCTAGAATTTTCGACCCGCTGTTATGGTTTACGTACCAGTGAAAAGCGAACAAGCAGAAACGGCAAAGCTAGCTAAAGATGTAAGAATAATTTCAAAAACCATTAGTTTTAATACTGCTACTCACCCGGGTACTCGCCGTTGTCACCGATGCCATGTTGGCGCAAAGCGGAGAAGAGGTCGACCACGTGCAAAATAGACAAAAATAGCTCGTCGGCCGGATCAATGCTTTTGTCATGATATCCAACGTATCATGTAAAATACGGCCGGGTTGTTTATGATCGGGCGGCAGAAGTTGGAAAGAAATCAAGGCTTGAAATTCCGTTTTAGAGCGAAAGAGCCCTTTCAGTCAAAAGAATAGTTTTAAGGTTGGCACTTTTCGAAAAGAAAAATATCGACAAATGTCCATTCTTGGTGTTGGATTCTCAGACAGGCGGTTGCGTGACACAAGCGTAAGTGAACAGTTGAAATTTATCGCGTATTTGACAGAAAGAGGCGGTTTAGGTGTCAGTCTGCATTTTATACCCAGTCTGCAGTCTGCAGTCTGTATTTTGCACTATGGCTGAGAAAACCTATTCAAAAAGGTACGTTTCTAAGCTCAGATTGCTTCCTTTTTATTTCATATGGGATTTAGACGATTTTTGCAAGTAAATTATCAATACATACATGGATGACTCGTGAATGAGACGAGCAAACTGCTCTGTTCTGGATGCATATCTCAATAAGAACAACACCGAGAACGAGCAAGCTTATTTCCTTCAAGTTTATTGCCGGACTGAAATAATTTCAGAGATTTGTAAGTCAATTTGTTATCTTATTTTCAACTTGGACTTAAAGTTTATTTACTACAGACCTGTACACGCTTAAGTCATTTCAGACCAAGTGTTTCAATACTCAATTTGTGTAGCTTTTGATAGAAGGTGGGACAACTCTTTAACATGACTTGATTCACCACTGAAAACAAAACCAGACGTTGATGTTCAGAATTCATAATAAGGCTTTTGTTTGTGTTCAGTTGCCTCTTAGTTTTTGCTTCTGTTTTCCTGTTTAGTACTTGCTGCTGTTGTTTTTCTGTCGACCCTTAAAAGCATAATTTTATTCAAGTTTTGGCCGTACCGCCCAACCATTTGGCTCTATTAGCCTATTTCTAAGTGGCTGTGCTCTCATTAATCTACAAAATTACCTTTTTAGCTGAATATTGTCTGTAAATATCAGAGGGCACAGTAAAGATGTTTGTTGTTGTTGTTGATGTTCAAGGTTTTTCACTAACCCCATGGACAAATGTAGAGAAATGAAAATTAATAAGAGATAACTCAATTACTCCAGTGACAAAAATAGAGATTCCCTGGACAGTTCGGTGTAGATAATTTAGCAATGCAACTCATATACTTACATGGTGTTTTTTTTTTCCAGTTCAAAAAAGCCAGTGATGTGGACTGACAAGCACAATGAGATATTGGTAGCAGCAATGTACCTCCATGAGCCCTGGAAATGCAAAAAGGGAACCTTAGAGAGAGGCAATGTCTGGGATATGATCAGCGAATCCTTGAACAGTAATGATCATCCAAAATTTGCAGTGTGC
>JAEMWC010000165.1:375000-452500 GCA_016490735.1 Pachyseris speciosa | reverse complement strand
TACGTCAACTGGACTTTTCTCCAAAAAATGTCTTTGATCTTGTATCCGTAATGGACGCTATCCCTGCACCGTGGCGAAAATTCCTTAAAATAAATGGGTACGTGAAAAAAGTTCTTTTGTCTTTCAGGACCAAATTCAACTTGTCTTAGATAACCAGAAAGTCTTGATAACTGAGGTTATATCTAAAAGTGTTTATTTGGAATTTCTGGACTTGTTACTCAACCTACAGCTCAGCTGAAGTATTAATGAAAGCTTTAATGAAGTCTGTTTGGAATGGAAGGAAATTTATAGTTTGCTTTTCAAAGTCGCTCCGGACCTAAAAACACGAGAATTTCAATATAAGATTCTGAATAGCTATCTAGTGACGAATATGTTTCTAAAGAAGATGGGTACAATAGATTCCTCAGCTTGTTCCTTCTGTTTTGTGATAAACGAATCCCTCGAACACCTTTTTTGTGACTTTCCATTTCCCTACAACGCTATGGGGAGAACTTTCAGTCTGGTGCAATGTCAACATTGAATCACTATCTGCGGTACATATAATATTTGGTTACTGGAAAAGATTGCTTTTTGTTGGTTCATCATAACAGAGTACATAGACGGTGAGGGTAAAAGGAGGAATGAGTTTGCGGAATGGCGTGTAGCATGACTTGTGGAATGGCATAATTATGCGGAATGTAATATATGCAGAATGACCCGAAAAATTAATTCAAGTAAAAAAAGTTAGTTATTCTACAACCTAACACAGTGAATAATCGCAAGCTAGTTGACGAACTCAGTCACAAAAAAACTGTTGAAAACAAATTGCTCAGGATTTGACCGATAAAAATTTCAGTGTTAAGCACTTGCTTCGCTTTGACGAAAATATTTTACAAATGAATACTTTAGGTGATTAAATTTCTCTTGAGTTTTATTTGACCGGCCACCATGAGGCGAAACATTTCAATATTAAGCACTACTCTCCACCGGGCTTGCTTTGCTATAAATATTACACTGATAAACTATTTTTTTTCGCGAATGATATTTGCAGCGCATTGTGAAGGTTTTTCACGAAAGAAGTAGGCGTTAGGCTGCGAGCAAATGAGCTTTCAATTTCAATTTTGCCATCTTGTCACTTTCATGGTGTACTGAGGCCAAACTGAACAAAATGTTATTTTTCCAGGGTTGAATGTAAGAGATTTAGGAACGGAGCCTAGCTCGTACAGCTGCTCGTAAAGCTTACGTTATGGTTTTCAGAGCTTTACAATTGTTTAACATCGGTCACCCTGCATTTTTGTTAGTTATGATATGAATAATTGAATTCAGTGCTCGCGCTGTCGCCTCATCGAGGAGGGAAAAACGAGGAAAATATAACTCCCGATCTGACGTGTCCTATAAAGGCAAACTCAAGAATTTAATCACTCAAGGGTTCATTTGTAAAATATATACATCAAAGCAAGCCCAGTGCACGTGGAGAGCAGTGCACAACACTGAAATATTTCTCGGTCAAATCCTGACCAATTTGTTTTTAAAATTTTGTTGTCACCGAGTTCGGCAAATTGCTTGCGATTATTCACTGTCAGTTAGGCTGTCAGATACGATCAATAATCGCGAGTTCCAAGATTTTTAACTGTAGAATTATTGACCACAGAAAGGGCACACTTTCAGTTGACTTAATTTGTTTGAGTCAATCTGCATATACTACATTCCGCATAATTATGCCATTCCGCAAACTCATTCCTCCTTTTACCCTCGCCGGTTAGTTAGGTTTACTTTTTTAGATTGAATTTCTCTAAATATCAGACTCCTACAAGGAACTCCGATGCAGGGCCTCTTGTCTTCACTCATCAAAATTATTGTTTTGTGGCGCTCTCGTTGCCGTAGCCGTCTTGCTGCCCTTTTTCGTGGGAAAAGATAGTCTAAGAATGTAAATCGCTCCGTAAAATGCCGTGACATAGGCTTAACATGAGAGTTGTACGCCCTTAGTGATGGGTTACCTTGGTAGCCCCCAAAGCGGGTTAGGATATGGATTTTAGTTGAACTATCTCCTGGAGTTCATATCATCCCACTGGAATGTGTGAACTTTACTACACGAAAATAAATAATTATTTTGCAACGTTTTTCACCAAATAGCATTTTCAAAACAAGGAAATATATTTAGTGTACACATGACGGGTGTTGAGGGTTACTTGACTATATTCAAAGATACAACAATATTTCAAGATATGCCATGCTATATAAGCAAACATTTTTTAAAATCATTCTTCCATTATTTAACTCTAAAAAATCGACTGTAGTTACTAGGTTTGCCACTATATTCATTACCTTGTGAAGGTATGCACAGAAAGCAGCGCTATTATCTATCTGACGAAGAATTTCTGCTCTATGGAAGACAGAAGAAGAAGAAAACAAAGTTTTAAGTATCAAGAGAAGCAGGTAATGAAAACAGTCTCTCAACAGGAGATGGACAGATAGTCAAATTCCACGCAACGTTTATTTTTGGTTATCGCACCTGTAATGTGAAGCTCACATGTTGAATCAGCTAATCATGCAATGTCGGTGGACAAACAGACAAAAACAGACAGAAAAAAAAAACTGCTTCTGTACCAAAGAAACATCGAAAACCGCTGAGAACATACACCTGCAAAGTGATATATGCAAAAAAAGGCAACACCTTATAGCAAACAAGACCTCAAAATATTTGCAATTCAGTGTCATCTTAATATCCCCAACACTGGTTTCTAGATTTGACCGAAGGGGCCCAAAAATGCGTCAAGAATTGAAAAATTCGGATTAACAAGTTAAAGTTATCATTAGAACTGAAGAGAACGCAAAATATTGGGAAAAATGTGCCCATCAAGATATTGCTAATATATAGTAGCAAAAGATTTCATTGATGAACAATGATGAATTTGATCACCATTTCCCTGGTAAAATTCCCAAAACTTAAAATGTTTTAGTCTTTTATTTCCTCTGGGCACTTGCAAAATAACAACCAAACCTGAGCAATTTAAAACTAAATCAAAAGGGAGTCACAGTAATTTGCAAGGCAATTAAGTCACATTATTCCACTTGCGACTTAACTCTGAACCTAATCAATTCCCGCTCAAATGCAATTGACGCTGTACTAGCTTTCAGGAATCAAGGAACTGCTCGTGGTGTCTCGTTTGGCCACAGTGCGAGATAATTTTGGTTAGCGCTCTTCTTGTTTTTTTTTTTTTTATGTTGTGTTTTTTTAACTAGCTATTTTGTGTACTGGGACACTCTTTTCTAGCCGCTTTTTGTTTTAAGCTTTAGTAAAATGCAGAACTTTTTAGTGGAGATTCCTGGCTTTCATGACATGCCTTTTTCATTGAACTTGGGTAGGCAATGGAACATCAAATGAAGAGCAGGAAAACATTAACAAATTACTGACCGCCCACTGGAGATGCTAACTTCTTTGTATGTTAAATCAGGAAGACGTGTTCCCGTTAACAGAAAATGCCCAATTTTTACTGTGCGCCTTACTTTAGTAGGATAATGTCAATTTACAGAACAGAATTCAAGGAGTAATTACGACGCTTCCGGTAAAAACACGCCTGTCCTTACTAAAGGTTAATTTCAGCATGCAGGTAATAATGATACATGCTCATTGAAAGAATTAAATGTCGTCGCCCTAGGCATCGTAGCGGGTTAAATGGGTGCCCACTGTTCGCGTCTACATAAGAAATGACACTTTTTTCATGGTCCCGAGTTCCTCGAACTTATCATTAAACCAGACTCATATACTGGTACTTAACTTGTAATATGGCAAAGCAATGAGCTGTAAGACATGAACTTTTACGGCACTTGTTTTCTGGGCGTTGAACGAACATAACATTATATTGGACAATATATATAGTAAACATGAAACACCTGCTTGAAGTTGAAAACGTTTAATATAAAACACATCCATTCTTGCTCTTAAAATCTTGGCTGATTGAAAGCAATATGGGTATTAAAAAAGTCTCCCACCACGCCGATGGCGAGGGAGAAAATGTGTACAGAATATTGCAAACTGTTTGTCAGCTGTCGACCACATTTAATGTTTGATGGATTTTTTTGCAAACAGATTGCTTAGCTGGCCCTACAGCTCTTGATAGACAAGGCAAACGTGTTCAAACCCTTTAAAGGATTTCAACTTTAGTGAAAAAGTTCAATTGGCAAAGCCGAAACCAGGCTAAGCCATGTCGTCGACGCTGCTTTTCTTGTTTCTTGTCTCCGTGCTCCCCATGGCGTCTTGTGAATACGTTCGTGGATGTTACTATACCAACTGGTCCCAATATCGACCAAAAGGAGGCACTTTCTGGCCCGAGGACATCGATCCGTTCCTTTGCACCCACATCCTTTTTTCGTTTGCAAAAATCAGTCGCACCACCCACAAAATGGAAATCTACGAAGAAAACGATCACGACTTGTACGCGAGGATCAATGCACTCAAGAAAGTCAACCCCAAGCTGAAAACCCAAATCGCTGTAGGTGGATGGACCCATGAAGAGAAGGACAGCCCATTTTCCAAAATGGTGGCGACCAAAGAAAAAAGACGAATTTTCATCAAGTCGGCGATTGACACACTCAGAAATTTCGGTTTTGATGGCCTGGACTTAGACTGGGAGTATCCAGGTATGCGGGGAGGCTCTCCTAAGACTGACAAGGGACGCTTCACGCTTCTCTGTCAGGAACTGAGAGCTGCGTTCGAAGAAGAAGCGACAACATCAGGCAAAGATCGCCTTCTTTTAACAGCAGCAGTAGCAGCTGGCCTTTGGACCATCAAGGGGGCCTACGATATAGCTGCTATCGCCGAGCCCCTGGATTGGATTAACCTGATGACGTACGACTTGCACGGAACTTGGGAATATAAAACTGGCCACCACACTGCTATGGGACCAGAAGGTGACAAGTTAACGCTTCCTTTTGCCGTTTGGTACTGGATGAATAACCGAGACACGTGGGAGAAACCAGGTATCAGAAAAGGAATGCCAGCCAACAAGATCGTTCTCGGTTTAGGAACGTACGGTCGCGCGTTTGGCCTTTCGTCCCCTTCTGCTAACGGCCTGGGGGCCACACGCAATTACGGATACACCCCTAAAGGGCAGTACACTCAGGCTGAGGGCTTCCTAGCATATTACGAGATATGCAAAATGGGGCTAACTATCGTGGAAGAGAATATAGCCAAGGCTCCATATGGTTACAAGGACAAAGACTGGGTGGGATTCGACAACCCTAAAAGTTTGGTCTACAAGATCAATAACGTGGTGAAAAAACATTCTCTACGTGGTGTTATGTTTTGGGCCATTGATTTGGATGACTTTTCCGGGAAGCACTGTGGCCGAGGCAAATACCCGCTCATGAATGCTGTAAAAAGCTACCTGACGGCTGGGGTGCAGCCCCCTCCAGTGACCAATCCTCCACCTCCCGTTACTGAACCACCGGTACTTGCTACCACTCAAGAACCACCACCTCACCCGGTTACTTCTCAAAAGCCACCACAACCAGAGACAACGTCCCCGTGGGGAGGAGGCACGGGAGGTATCTGTGTAGCTATCGGCGCCTGGACGGGCAATGCTAACATGAATGCCTGGTGTGTGTCGAATTGTGCCCTCGGTAACTGCCCAGCAAATATATGCAAATGTGCCTGATAGTATCACTCCATATGATCAGTTTTCTGGTTAAAATTAAAAATGAAATGTAATGAAGTAGGCAATAAAACTGATTTCATAGTGGTGTGAAAAATCTATCTTGGTGCTTAGTTCTGTATAAGCTAAAATGACTCGATACTTGTTGCGTGTCTTTTCTTCTTTCGTTTAATAACATATATTTCCTCCCGAACGTAACTAAATGCAAATTAATTTTCATGAATAGTTTGCGTTAAAATAATGGCAATTGAACCTCGCTCTTCCTGACGAAAATCAAATTCCGCCTCTGGACAGATTTACACTTAAATTTCCAGCAATTATGTCAACCAAAAATGATTATTCCAAAAAATATGAGCACGATGGGGTTTACCTCGGTGTAAAAACCTGGCGAGATTTTCTTTGTTTTGCTGTGCGCTATTGTTTTGAATGTTTTGTTTTCTTTGTTTTACGTCATTCGTGAGTTTCACAGGTTTTGACAGCGAGGAAGAACCCCACGATGTGTTTATTCGAGTATTTTGCGGTATTCGAGATGCCTTCCTCTTTTCAAGTTTTTTATCGTCAACGATAGCAATCTTTCTCCGTTCTGCTAAAGTTTTCGATGCATCCGTTAGTCCTTTATCGATGTTTTCCTCGGATACTATTTCCTTGAAATCCTCTTGGCAAGACTTTGTTGGATCAGACTCATAATCATCTTTCATCGCATAGAATAGAACCAATGCTAAAATTAGTTTACAACTCTTGTTACGAAAGTGTTGAAGAAGAAAAAGCTCTTCGTTGCTGTCCATGAGTTCCATGATGGCGACGCATGAATAGACCGACTGAATTACCTAACGCTGGCTATAACCTGGCGTGTTGATAAAATGGTTGACAAGAACCAAAACAAATTATCAAAACAACTAAAGAAAGACACGGAGAGAATACAAAGCTAACTCCGTTGAGGACGTAATAAAACGTTTCAATAGTCTACTGTTTCTCAAACCCCTGTCCATTCTCTTTGTTTTGATCCGAGGAAGGTGTGAGCCTACAGATTGCCTAGTGCTTGTTCTCTTGAAAAAAGTATGGTATATGAACGGCTGAAAATTCAGTTTGATTTTGCAATATTAAGACAGATATATGAGTTTTACAATTTATAAAGATCAGTCAGGAATAATATCACGAGATAAGTCTTCAGAATTAATCAATAATTTATCCATAATGAAATAAGTCGTCGGTATTATTATCCATATACCTCCGTTCTTGGTATTTATCTCTGACTTATTTATTATTTCGGGATACTCAAATCGGTACTTAGTCTGGTAGTTTTATTTGATTCAAAGTTTGTTTAGACTATTCAAAAGATATTTCAAGTAATTTTAAAATTAATTTCCCACGTGTGCTTTTGAAGTCTGTATTAAAATTATCAAGTGATAATGCGCTGAAAGCTCTCTAGATATTTATTTCCCTTTGCAATCATATTTTTGTCTTTGTAACACTAGTCACTGTGTTGTTTCCAAGATTTTAACCCAACAAAAGTAAACTACTCCCATGTAACCGATGTATGAATGTTATACTTGTATGTATGGAATTAGAAAATTGCGTAGAAAATTTTGCTACCTACGAAGACGCTAAAAATCAAAAAGGGCTAAAGCATTTTTCTGGTCTAAAAGAAGGGACATGAACTGCTGAGATGGAAAACATAAGAATAAAAGCTCTTTGGAGGAAACAAAATTGTCCAGATCAAAAACTAGGCAAGAGTACACAGGAATGGCTTCTTTTGGTCATTGTGAATTAATGTGCTGGAAACAGTGGGACATACACGTATATGAGGGTGGTAAAGGGGGGATCTTGATCACGTTTCACGGGAAATAAAATGGCCCTTTCACATTTCACGAACATTAAAATGGGGATTTAACGTTTCACGAGAAAAAAATTATTAGGCAGTGTACGTTTTTAATGTGGGGGGAAGGAGGTGGGCTGGAGTAATTTTGCAATGGTCCTCCACTTATGTCTTGAAAATAAAGCATGGCCCTTCACATATAGTCAGAGTAAAAAGGATGTCCCCCCCAAAACGTTGTAAGTTCCCATGTTTTGCCTATTTTGCCTAAGAGTTTTCCATTGTTTTCGAAAATTCATTTTTTCGAAACCACAGTAAAGGAAACTCACGAACCTATAACGAGATGTTTTAACTGAAAAAAGAAATACTGTTTGATAAATGCCTGCCTTTACTGTGCATGGTATTGTATATATCAAACCGCAGATCCCATGCACCTGTCACGCTATACGGTTAGGTCAAGAGAAAAAAATGGATGACCCTCCCTGAGAATTAAGAAATAAATGGATGACCCTCCTAACGTTGATATTTTTCGGTGACCCTCCCCCAAATTACTCCAGCCCACCCTCCCACATGATAAAACATACTATCCCTTACTTTGGTCTGAAGACGAACTACAGTCAAAGCACTGCCTTGTCTGATGTCCTTTTTAAGAAAAAAAAAACTAGTGAGCAGCACACAAAAAAAAAAACAGCTCTTGTTAACGCAATTCACGGCTCACGAAAATACCCTTCACCACCCTCGTATATGGAACCACTTGATAGACTTATGCTTTCTACAGCTGCGATTTTCAACTGGCATATTGAATAAAGAGATGACAATGCTAAAACAAACTGATGGGATATATTGCGAAATTGGTAGATAGATGAAAGAAGTCATGGGGACGATTTTCTTACACTTATTCTCTGAATTTTTGATTCCAGATAAGTCTCTTGTTGAGAATGTTTGGTTGTCTTCTTTATTGGTGTTCAATTGTGTGTTGGGAAGCGTGCACACTTGTGGCAAACAACATATTTTGCAATAGCAAATGCGCCTGCGCCAACTTTTTTTTTTTTTATCAAGGTTGAAACACCTAATCCTATACTATCGTCAGGCAGGCCAAGCACTGTATATCACCTGAAGTAAAATGGGCATTGATAATATCTCGACGTGTGGCTTTCGACAATGTGTCATTGACACAACTAATCAAATGAAGAATGATCCTCGCAGTTGTGGACGCAATTTATGCAATTGCGAAAAGAAACCTTCATTTCATATATCATTCACACTCATTTCTTTCACGGGAACATATCAACCCACAATTGACCTGCTCCCAACGTCAGTGGCTTCATAGCTCAGTTGGTTAGAGCATCGCACCGGTAATCGCGAGGTCACGGGTTCGAACCCCGTTGAAGTCCTGAATTTTTTTCAGGCTTCTTTTCGCAATTGCATAAATTGCGTTCACAACTGCGAGGATCATTCTTCATTTGATTTCATTTCCGCAGTTCATGTATGATTCATTTCATATATCATTCACACTGACACAACTAAATATGGCAAATTCAACGCTCTTTCATTTCAGTGCTCAATTGTCTTTTTTAGTGTGTTCAATTGTGTGCTAGGAAGGGTGTACGCACGTGGCAAGCAACATGTTTTGCAGTAACAAATACACTCTCACCGACTTTCCCTTCATATGTTGAAACACGCAAGTCTACATTAGTGTCAGGCAGACCAAACACCGTATATCACATGAACTAAAAGGTACAACATTAAATAATTATTGCAACTTCAGTGGCTCTTTCATTTTAAGTAGCAGGTGCGTAAGGAATAGCATGGGGTCAATATTCCTCTTTTTGTCTAACGGTTGTGCGCTACCACTAGTGGCGCCTGAATACATCCGCGGATGTTATATTAGTAATTTAGTTAACATTTTACGCCCTAGCAAATATTTGCTTCGTCGAAACAATGAGATACTAATGGAACCATACAATGGTCAAACCAAGAAAACGCTAGGTGAAAGGGCGTTTTGCCGTGGCAGCCACCAGGCTTTTTAATTCACTCTCTCGCGAAATCAGACACGAGACATGTTTTAACACTTTTAAAACTAAGGTTAAGAGTTTTTGTTTCGCACGGCTTCTTGTTAATTTTACCTAATTTAATTGCTCATTATCTTATTTTTAATACGGTGTAATTATGTATTTTAACTTTTATATTATGTATATGGTTTTTCTTATAGCATTTTGTTTATAGTTTTTAGTTATCTTAGGTGTAAAGCGCATTTGATCATATTCGAATGTTAATTTGCGCGCTATAAGCAATAAGTTATTATTAATAAGTTATTATTACACCAACTGGTCTCAATATCGACCCAAGGGAGGCACGTTGTGGCCCGAAGATATTGACCCGTACCTTTGTACCCACGTGCTCTTTTCCTTTGCACAAGTCAGTCCCACAACTCACACATTAGAAATCTATGACGAAAACGACCATGACTTGTATGCTAGGATAAGTGCTCTCAAGAAATCAACCCAAAACTTAAGACTCAGATTGCTGTCGGTGGGTGGGCCCATGAGGAGAAGGACAGTCCATTTTCAAAATGATAGCCACGAAGGAGAAAAGAGCTATTTTCATCAAATCTTCAATCGATACCCTGAGAAAGCATGGCTTTGATGGTCTGGACTTAGATTAGGAGTATCCAGGCATGCGTGGCGGCTCTCCTAAGCGCGATAAGGGCCGCTTCACCCTTCTATGCCGGGAGTGAAGAGCTGCATTCGAAGAGGAAGCAAAAGCATCTGGAAGGGATCGTCTTCTGTTAACTGCGGCAGTGGCAGCTGGATTCTGGACCATCAAGGGCGCCTACGATATTGCAGACATCGCAGAACCACTTGATTGGATCAATCTAATGACTTATGACCTCCACGGTACTTGGGAATACAAGACCGGAACACACATGTAAGGTGATAGTTCTGGTGCAAAGCCCCTTGTATAAGCTTTATTTCCTGAAGTAAAGTCACTCAGTGATATCTTCTGTCGGTGGCCCTCAAATACTTAAACCCGTTTTGACACGATTTACGGCAAAACACCTCTTATCCACAAAAGTACACCAGAAAAAACACCCTATTAGAGGGTCCCGAGCTCAGGGTACACGCGGGAATGGCCGTAGCACGCATGCAGGAAGACGTCCTCAACGCGTTTTACGGCCCAGCCGCTCCGGCGGGGGAAAACAATGCCCCGCCTGCTCAAGCCGAGCCTGATGATGATGATGATGATGAAGATGATCTTTAATTGATGATGATCTTTAATTAAGATTTCGAAAACACATTTACAAACGTGACTGATCCGCAAATAGCACTGGCTAATCTAGGCGGATCAGTCATTTATATATAAGGAATTAAAAAAAATTAAATAAATAAATAAAAAGTCATTAAACTATTACAATATTACTATAAGATATGCATTAGATTACTACATTACGCTAACTGATTTACTACATTACGCTAACTGGCAGAGAGAATTTTCATGTAGTTACAAGTTAAAGAAAAGAAAGAAAGAAATAGTACAAGCAAAGCAGACTGGAAAGTAGAAAAGGGAGAATTGTGGTATACGTCTGTAAGCGAGCCTGATATTGGACAGCCGATTTTGGAGCCTCCACCAGAGTTCCGGGATCCACCCGCCCCGCGGTGGGACGATTTTCGAGTTTCACAAACCGATTTTAATGATTGGCTTCATGTTTGGAGAATTGACACCAGCCCCCAAAATGTGAATAGACGAGACATCTTTGGCTTTAGCCAACAAACAATGGAAAGAAAAGCTCTGGAGGTTCTTGAAAGAGAAATCGATGAACTGGGGAGTGTGAAAGCGAGCTTCGGGTTGGAGGTTCATTTTAAATGCGAAAGGCCAAATGAGGATGGCCAATGGAGGAAGAAAAGCAGAGACACTATTTCAAAGAACAATAACATGTTTTTACAAAACAAAACCTTAAAGACGCTTTCAGCGAAACATTTGCTGAATTTGTAGACAGAATCAGAGGTGAAATAGAAAACTGGTCAGAGCGAGGATCCGGATGGGCGGTTAATGAAATTACAATCGCTTATGTTAACGTCGCCCGGTACCAACCTTTGAGAGGAGGTATTTATACACCACTTCCGAAGAAACTAGCAAACAAAAAAGCAATCATAAACGTGCAAAACAGAGATAATGAATGCTTAAAATGGGCCCTAAGAGCGGCTTTGTTTCCAGTGAAACAAAACCCAGAAAGACCAAGCAAATATCCGAGAAATGTGGCAAAAACTGGGAGGGCACTGACTTTCCCACACCATTGATACAGATCGACAAGCTTGAGAAGAAAAACTGCAAGCTTGCTATTAACATTTTCGGGTGGGTAAATGACCATGTCATTGTGCATAGGGTTAGCGAAAAGGACAAAAGTACTGAAAGAATCAATTTGATGCTTCTTCATGAAGGCGAAAATTCTCATTATTGCTTTGTAAAGAGGCTGACAGCTTTACTTCACGATCAAACCAAACATGTTGGTAAAAAACACTTCTGCACAATGTGTTTGATAGGGTTTACGACAGAAACAATTCGCCAGGCACACATAAAACACTGCAACGGCGTGAATGGAACCCCAACAAGAATTGAAATGCCGGAAAAAGGGAAAAACAAACTGAAATTTCAAAACTTTTATAAACAGATGAAGGCTCCATTTGTTATTTATGCTGATTTCGAGGCTCTGATTAAAACTATCCCCGAGAACCAGCGCGAGAAAACAAAGTGCACAGAAAAAACAGATAAACACAAAGCCTGCGGGTTCGCTTCCGCAGTTGTGAGATGCGACAGGCAAAGCGAGCCAGTCGTGAAATACAGGCAGGGGGTCGATGGTGAGAAAAATGCCGTGGAAGAGTTTTTGAAAAGAATTTTGGAGCTTGAGAAAAGGCTGCGAGAAAGCCTGGAAACACCGGTGCCGCTTGTGATGACATTGGTGCGATTGGTTCAGCCCTAAAAATGCCAAAAATTGTCATATTTGCAATAAAAGCCTTGTGAAGCCCGAATTTTTGGACTCGGTTGGCGTGTGGGACCATGACACAGGCAAGTACTGTGGGCAAAGCCACAGAGGCTGCTTTTACAAAGCTCACAAAGAAATTAAGTTCATTGGACCAAAAGCGCAAAAAAAAAAAAAAAAAAAAAAAGAAAGAAAAAAGAAAAGGAGCCAATCTACAAATGGATTAAGAAAAACCAAGAAGAGTGCTTTCTCTGCGCAACGCCACTGCTTCGGGAAAATTTCAGATATGCGGTGAAAGATCATTCCCACATTTCCGGCAGTTTCCGCGGGGCCGCGCATGACGCGTGCAACAAAAAGCTGCGGATAAACCCCAAAACAGTTCCGATACCGGTTGTTTTCCATAATCTGAAGGGCTACGATGCGCACCACATTATGTAAGCGATGTCACAAACAGAAGGAGCTGGAGATCTGAATTGCATTGCCATAAACATGGAAAAGCTGAATTGACAGCAATGCCTTTCTGCTTTCCAGCCTCGACTCACTTGTGAAAGCGACTCCGAAAGAGGCGCTCAAAATCACGGAAAAGATTGTGCAAAAAATCCAAGGGAAAACAAATAACCTTTTTGAAACAAATGGTCTCGAGCTCTTTTCCAAAAAACGGATTTACCGCTACGAGTACATAGACTCGTGGGAAAGAAAAAAGAAAACGCGCCAACTGGTTGGATTCTCGAGGTCGACCTTGATCACCCGGAAGAGCTCCACGAACAGCACAACAGCTATCCCCTCGCTCCGGAGAAATAGGCTGCGCAAAAAGAATGGCTGTCGCCTTACCAAAAGAAGCTCATGGAGGGCCTGAACCTCAACGTGCCAGATTAGAAAAAACCCTTGCTGACACTGCAGGACAAAAACAACTACGTGGTGCACTACCGAAATCTGCAGTTTTATCTCGCGTAGGGCATGAAATTGAAAAGAGTTCATAGGGTCTTGGAATTCGAACAAAAAAGTTGGATGGAACCTTACATCAGAATGAACACCAACTTTCGAAAGAAGGCCCAAAGCGACTTTGAGAAAAACTTCTAGAAGCTGATGAACAACTCTGTTTACGGGAAAACTATGGAAAACCATCGCAACCGCACTGACGTCAAATTGGTGCGCAACCACGAAACAACCAAAGTCAGAAAACCCATTGCAAGTCCCCTGTACTCAAGGCACGGATTCTTTGCAAACGATCTTGCTGGAATCAACATGCGCAAAAGCAGAGTGTTTACATCGGGATGACCGTCCTTGAAAACAGCAAACTACTGATGTGCGACTTCTTTTACAACGTCCTCAAAAAGCAGTAAAGCCATTGGGTGGTGCTTAACGCACCTCCAACGCCCGCCTTTGGGCGGGAATCTGGGCGTTCGTATTCGGCCGCACTCTAACCCATTCCCTGTCCAGATGAAGTTGCCGAAGTTTGCAAAGTTGCCGAAGTTGGAGGGGGCCGATGTGCGGCTTCTTTCGCTTTGTTGTTTGCAGTTATGACGGCAGCCTGTCCATCTGCTATTTTCTGCGCTTCGCGGGCCAGCCGCGTTCTTTCAGCAACCATTTTGCCCGCAGCCACTCGCTTGGGACTTTTTTGGCGCTGCGTGGTTGGAGCTGGTGAGGTAATTTGCTGCGAACTCCCGCCAAGTTGCGGGTTTTTTGTTGCCTGTGTTTCGTCCCCGGGCTCTGAGGTTGTTCGATCAACATTGGCGAAGGCAAAGCTATGTTGACCGAAGGAAGGTTTAATTCGTCGGCGGTATGCTGAGCAAGCAAAAAATAGTCAGCGGTTGCTTTGTTTTTGCCAGTATTTATTCAGCTGTTGCTGAGGATTGCTCAGGAAGTTCTTCAGCGTCCTTTCTCTGTGCGTGCTCCCCCGCCTCTGGGCTGGAAAAATCAACGTGCTTTGCGGTTATCAGCCCAAGTTGGTCACAGGAAGAAACCGGCCGCACTTTAAAGCAAGGTTGCCGGCTAGGTTGGAGAGCTCTTTGATGATGATGTAGTCCTCTCGTAGTTTTTTTTGATAAGCTTTGATGTCATCGATGTCGACAGCCATTCCAACCGTTTTGGTCACAAGAAAAATGAAGCTTTCGATGAAACTATCAGTTGTTTTTGAGCGCACGTAAGTTTCGTACCTTTCGACATATTTCTCAACTTCTTTGTCGGTGAGGTGCATCACCTGCTCGTGTTTCAACTGCACTCCAATGGCCTCTTTGGCCTTCACCGTCGACACCAGCACGGCCAGCTGCTCACGGAGAGCAGGAATGGCAGTTCCCTGGGCAGACAAGTTCCAAACACCACCAGCTGGCGCGCACGATGCCTCGGCTTCCAGCATGTTCATAACTTCTGCTGTTAAAAGCTCTTCTTCTGCCATTGTTATATTCAACTTTTTGTTTAATTCAAAGTCCCACCCTTGGGGTGGGAATAAAACTTGACTCCGAAGGGGTGGCGAAGCGAGAACACGAGATATGAAAATTTTCGCTCTGTCAGCTTTGAAATCAGACCTTTCTACTCGTCTTGGGACAGGTCGCCGGCGTAATCACCAAATATTGTCTTCATGGCCGGGGGGTTGTAAAAAAGAACGACCGCCGCGATGTTCTCCTGAAATGACTCTGTGATGCTGGTGTACTTTTGGGTCAGCACCCAAACGCTGATGCCGATGTGTCGAGCGGAAAAGGCAAGATTGACCAGCTGGCCTGGGCCAGGCCTCTTTCCAGGCCGCGCAGTCATCGAGGATGATGAGAGTTTTGCTGCCCACAGAAACAAATGTCACGAGCTTCAACCAAAGTTCCACCTCGTGCTGTCTCAGATTATCACTTTCACCCGCGGATCTTTTTCACCGACCGGAAGAGGTTGTGCGTGAATGACGGGCAGATGAGCACGATGTGGTCAAACTTGCCGCGAAAAGGGCCCATGAGTTGGTCCACCACGAACCTTGTTTTTCCTGAATTTGTCTGGCCAACAATGAGAGAATTGAACGGGATGTTATCCGGGTTCATTCTGCAGGGTATATTAGTATTGCACAGACTGCAATTGCCGGTCCAGAAGGTTGAACTGCGCATCACTGATAACGAAGATGTGACAGTTCACATTGCCCGATCCGCTGCTGGCGTCCCTCTCGAGTTCAAGCTGGATCCCGTCTGTGCTGTTCACGAGGCGCGTGCCGCTGCCGTGCATCGTTTGACCTGCTATGGAGCGAAAATCGATCAACAGCCCTAACCTGTCGTTATAGAACTTCGAGACATTCATGTGGCTCCGCCCCGAGGCGGAGTTATGTCCCCGCCTTGAGGCAGGATACGGCTTGCCGAAGAAGCGGCTGACTTCCTCCAAAATGTCCTTTCCTTCGATGCCGTTGTTGAACAACATGTTGAGCACGCCATTCACCGTGACGCTGACTTTCGTCAGGTCAGGGTTGAAATACTCTTCTGAATCCCTGGCGCTTGCGGTATAAGGCTCAACAAAGAGGAGAAGGAGGCCTTTCAGTGACCTTCTCTGAGATTTGACTTTGATGTTTATCCTTGTGTCTGTGCTTTTGTTGAAGGTCACTATTTTGTCCTGCATAACATGATCGTAGAAGGATTCCTTGCCAGCGGAATAAGCGCTGTGCGCGTCATCCGCCAGAGTCTTGCTTCTGACCATTTCATACTCGAGCTGGATGTTTGTCAGCTTGTACGTGAGTTTTGTCGCATCAGAGCCTTTGACAACTTGTTTTGCTTCCACAAGGTTCAGATCAAGGTCGTTGTTAAGAGCTTGGCGATAGGAGACTCCGTGGTCGGTAAGGATCTGGTGGTCCAGCCTGATTCGGTATTTTTACCCCGCACCTGAGCGGATCTTGTTGAGGTCCTCGCTCTGAATGCCCTCGAGCAGCATGTTGTCCCGCTCCTCTTGTGAGAGGAAAAGGTCTTTCCAGATCTTGAAAATGTCATACGCCACTGTTTCCTGCAGTATGGTGCCCGCGTACTTCACAACCAGCTTGTCGATCAGCGCGCGTGTGACGTTTTGCACGAGGAAATTGTTGGCGTGCCCTCCGGCAAGGTCATTGTTGAAGAGAAGTGAGAGCGAACCTGGAACGAGGACCTCGTGCTCGTTCAGCTTGGGCACTGTGACAGACAGCGTCTCTCCTGGGTTGGCTTCGCTTGGATTAAAGGTGATACGCTTGACTGCGCGCTCGGCTTTCATTGCGGCTTTCATTGCGGAATTATTCTCTGGGTGCGTTGGCTAAAGGTTTGCCTGCAGGGCAGCAATGATTTTAACCAGCAGATTCAAAAGTTCAATTAAAAATAAATTTAAAGATATTAATACGCGATGGAGGAAGGAGGAGGCTTCGAAAACCCTGCTTATGATCCTTTGGCATGGTGTGATGACGACGATGATGATGATGAGGAATCCAAGACGGCTCATCCTGGTGAAGAACGCCCAATGCAAACATGGCACTTCGAAAAAAGCGGGCTGCCAGACACATCTTATGCTGAGGCATCTTTTGGCGGCGCGCAAATTTCGAGTGAAGTAGCTTGGATTTCTGCCAAAAAAAAATTATTTCCAAACATAAGTGCAACCGGTCTTGAAGTATGTTACGGCCCTAATGGTAGGCTTCGAGTTAAAATGATTGGCGCTGGTAAAAAGTCATATGACCTGTTTACAACAAAAAGGGGTACGAGTGAACAACATCTGAATCCAAAACTCACGAAAGAAATAAAAACTGCACTCGGAAAGTTAAGTTATGAAATACACGCAGACGTTGTACAACAAACGGCTGAAAAAGAAAAACAAGTGGAACAAGCTATATCTGTGGCAGATGAGCATGAAAAAGTCAAAAATGCCATGGATGAAATCAGAAACCCAATGAGACTAATTGATGAGCAGAGAACTGCTCTTGAAGAAAAACATGGTAATTTGGATACGGAAGAAAATCATAAACTGAAAAACCAGAAAAAAGCTCTTGAAAAAGAGCATCAAGCAAAAAGAAAGCAACTGAAAGAAACCAGAAAAGCAGCACAACAGGTGCCAAAATTGAAAGAAGACATTCGGAAGCTCACAGAAGAAAATGCCAGATTGAATCAAACCATATCGGGACTTCAAGAAAAAATGATACAGAAGCTCTCAATGAACTGAAAGCACGAAACGAACTAGAGCGCCAAAATGAGGAAGACTGAGTGATTATCAACGATGAAAATGCCACATCTTCAGAAGAAGCCCGAATGGCACAGCGTGAAGAAGATATTAGACAGCTGACAACACAGATTGAGGCGATGGAACGTGAGAATCCTCTTATAGAAAGGGTCACAGAGATCTTCAAAAAATACGGAGAGACCGTGACATGGATCATTCTCGCGGCCGGCGTCACGATTGATGCTGTCATTGGCGCGATTACCAACTCCTTGAAAGCCCTCGGCAAAAGTGTGAGAAACGTGCTGGAAAAGATCGACAAAAAAACCGCTTCACTTCTGCCCAGCCTGCTCGGATCAATCGTTTCTTTCCTTTTCAAAACCGCTGGCCAGGCCATCGGTTTTCTGGCTGAGCAAACCTGGCTGCTGATTTTGGCTGTTGTGGCCTTTCTGATGGAAAGGTATGTCAAGAAAAACCGATAGTCTCAGAGACATTTGCTCCATTTCCTCCTAGAGCATTTGCATTTGTTAATAGTCTCAGCGCCACCCTGAGAGTGAAAAGAACATCACCCGCGCAATTACAACAGCCTCGACCGCGACAATTATTTTGTTCACATCATGAGCCTCGTTTCCTGAACCGGCCGGCGGGGTTGGTTCAGTTTCCGGATCTGGAGTTGGTTTTGTATTTTCCTGTTGTTGTGGCTGTGAAATTGGAATTTTTGGTTTTTCTTTAACTGGAGCCTTTGCTCTTGGTGCGTTTGCCTTGTGGATGGGGTTTGAAGGATGGCTGTTTGGGGTGTTAACCTTTGAAGCCCCGCCCGCCATCAAGTGAAGGGCCGCTTTTTTGTGCCCTGATTCACATCATTGTTTACTGCGAGTTTCATTCCCGGCCCGGCTTGCTTGAGCTTGTTGTTGTAGCCCACCACGCTTCCTGTGTTCAGGACCATCCGCGACGGCATCAGCCAGGTCCCCGAAGCCACTGCCAGCTCCAAACGAACCGTTTTCTCTTCCACCGCCAGCTGATAGCGCTGAACGCTGTTCGAAATGTCCGGTGTCCTGATCGCGTCCTCCAGAAGAACAAGGAATTCCCTTTGCGCCTCTTTGGCTCGCCCGCCGTTTCCAAGAATCCTGCTTCTGACGTTTACTGCGCGCCAAGAATGCAGTACACAAAAGCCTCGATTGACTGGTTCAGACGAGCCAGGCCAGCCTGGGTGAGCCCGTGTGCAACGTCCGGCACAAAATACTCAAACTGTTTGTCTGCGCCCTGGTTCTTCTGATGAGGTCAAGCTTGTTTCCAGCATCCTCTGTGTCCCCCTCGTCTGCAAATCTTTGGTTGGATCGGTTGGAAAGGGGGTTGGGTACTGCCAAATCTTTTGCGCAAAGTCCCCGTCGTCATAGAGAATGAACACGTAGCCGAGGCCGTGATTTTGGCCGTGGTTAAAACGAAAGTCTGAGTTCGGATCGACGCCGAATACTGCGCAAAGCCTTCTGAAAGAAGCCTCGTCGTATTTGTTGTCTTTTTGATTGAAATTGGGATCGTCCGGCAGAGAGTTCTTGCTCTGAATCCCTCCCATTTCCAAAAGAATTCGCCTTGTTGTGAAATAAACACGAAAGAGGTAAAAGGAGCGGAGCTGCGAATTCACACTCAAAACGGGGCCGGTCAAAGTCTCTCTTGAAATCTCGCAGCCATTTGTTGCACACCAAAGTGCAAAGTTCAGCTGTTGAGGACAAAACCCCATATGTGGCCCGCCAAGCCATTTTCTGGCAACTTTCGATGTTCTGAAAGTAATCTTTGTGTTTTTGAAAATTTGTCTGTACTGCGTGGTGAAAAAGTCTGTGGGTGTGATGTATTCGTTTTGCAAATTGTTCAGGTCTTCAGGCCGATGTGCGATTGAATGTTTTCTGAAAAATTGACCGCTAGGATTGTCTTCGGCGGACACCTGTTGGGGATGATGGAGAGCTGGAATGGAAATCCACCATCGCGTTCCAATCCCAGAGCCTGTTTCATCGCTTGAGGCCAATATTTGCTGTCTGAACCGAAAACGCTTTACAGATAACCTGGTCCTGCCTTAAACATAATTTCAGCAGTTGCCTTGTGGTTCGGCATCAAAGCCACATCGGCCACAAATTTCCTTTTGTCAGCCTTTGGGTATTTTGCCAGAAAAGTCGCCCAAGCCTTATCTTGCGCTTTTTTTTGCAATTTGGTTGGCCTCCGGTGTTCGCATCCATTGAAAGACAGCGGCCATCGCTTATGAAACAATGCAATATTTTCAATTGAATGTTTATATGCGGTTTTAAAGACAATGGTTGTGCTCACGATTGACCCGACTGAAAACCCCTGCACCGTCTTTTTTGACCAGCCGGTTCCGAAAGCCGATTATGTCGGGCTTATTTACTGTTCTCTTTGCAATTCGTGGTTCGATCTGAAAAACCCCAGGATAATTTGGTTCTTAAATAACTAGAAAAGCCCTGTTTCCACAAAAGGGTTTCTTCCATGGCATTACACCCCCAAAGGTCTGGCAAAAACCCTCAATTTCATATTTACAGAACTCGGTGCCAAAGTAACCGCCGAAGCGAATAGCCCCACAGGCGCCGTGGTGATCAAAAACCCTGAAAGCCAGGGACTTCAGTTTTCCCAAAATTTGCAAGATTTTCTTGGCGTCCCCTAGCGCCCTGAGATGGATGCATGTATTTCAAAGCTCAATGTGCCGAGTGTCTTCTTTGTGTACTGCGATTTGGTCGACCGGGACCAAAATTTGTTGAATGGGGAAACAACAAACCTCCTTGTAAAGTTTCACATTCTGGGATAGGCTTTCGAAAAAACTATCGCGCGCCCGAACAGCAAAGCTTTCGTGCGGCTTCGACGGGCGAACATTTGCACAGTGTGACGCTTTCAGTCAAAGATGAAAACTGGGAGCTGTTTGATTTCCGAGGACGAAAGCTTTACTTCGAGTTGTGGATAATTTAACAACAAAGTTCGGCTTATTATACGATTTCGGCCCCGAATGTGTTGCCATTGCCACTGTGGCGTCTGCTCCGCCCGAAAGCGTTGTAGAACAGCTATATACCCCGCTCTGTCCAAATCTTCCCAATGCTGAAACTTTCGAGCTGACCGAACTGAGCAAAATTAAGAAACAGATTTCCGATGAGGCGGAGCACTACAGAGTTGTGCTGAAAAAGTACAAAAAGGCTCAAAAAGCCCTCAACTATGTTGTTGTTGGTCTTGGATTTGCAACAACGACTATGTATTCTGGAGCAGTCGCCTCTGCACTGGCGGGCGTTGGAATCGTGGCCAGCGTTCCTCTCGGTGTTGTGGCGGGTGTGTGTGGTGCGGTTTCCACCGTTTTGACGGGCGTCAACAAAAAGCTTGAAAAGAAAGTCAACAAGCACAGCAGACTGAGCGCTCTGGCCATTGCAAAGCATGACACAATCAACGCCTTTGTTTCCAAGGATCTTGATGATAAACGGGTTTCGGACATAGAGTTTAAAAACGCAACACATGAAATGAAGAGCTATGCCCAAATGAAAGCGGCCTTGCGTGTAAAATTCGCGAAAAAACAACCCGTTTCGCCCCCTCCAGATCTGGAAAAAATAAGGGAGGAGGTTTGTGAGGAATTCAGAAAAAGGCTCGCAGCGACCAGCGCAGCTTTGAACTAAAGGAAGAAATGTGAGATGCTATCTGAATCTCTTGAAAAACATAAATTGAACAAACAGTCCAATGACTGAATAAATTACATCTTCCATGTTCCATGCTATTGGCTGTTTTTTTTTTCCTGCAGAGCTTTCAACGCCCGTTTGGCAAAAGAGGTAAGACAAATTGCCTTTGAATTTGTTGAAGCACTGAAAGATGCAGAAGAAAATAGCAAAACTGGTGGCTACCAGACCTCTCATGTGAGACTCAATTTTTAATTTATTTTCCCACCCGTCCCTCATGAGAGGTTTTTTTTTTTGTTTTTTGTTTTTATTTTCGGAGCGCTCCATTTTTCCCACCACCACACCGCTCTTTTGAGCACTATTAGACTCCTCTCTGGAGCCAAGTATTTGTTTGTTTTTCCTCGCACCACACCGCTCGAGCACTATCAGACTCCTCATTGGAATCAAGTATTTTCCCACCAACACACCGCTCGGGCACTATCAGACTCCTCATTGGAGCCGACCATAGCTCTACCCAACAACCCGACACCATCTCAGGGTGATATTTTTATTGTTTTTAACCCATGGAATAATGCCGGGGGTTTTTCATTATTCCTTGGGTGGGCTCGTATACATTTCGCTAACGAAAGGCCCCCGTTTTTTCCAATCGTTAGATACTTTGTATACAAGCCACAATTCATCTATGTAAAAAGAAACCTTTTATATGTTTCGGTTTTTTGATTTTCATACTTGTGGTGCAAATAAATAAAGCTTTCGAAAAATAAAAATTAATACGCAGGTGTAAGAAGCAAAAGCGAAAACCCCAAAACGCGATGACGTAATTTGATGACTCATTCGAAAGGGAAACCCCCCTGTCTCATATGCTAATTCTTCGGGGAAAAGGTCACACACAGTCAAGTACAGTTTTTAAACAATAAATTTAATTAAATATATAACAAAGCCTCAAAAGATCAAATGGAGGATCTTTACTATGTGAAGGAGAGAAAAAAAACCAAATGTTCGAGGAACTATAAAATTTAAAATAACAACAAATGGGAGGAAAATTGTAATGGCAAAATGTAAAAGCTGTGGAATAACAAAAACCAGCTTTGTGTAGCGCCCCCAAGTGGCGGGCTAAGCAGCAGCCGCTGTTTGTTTTTGAAGCCTGCTCAACTCCTCCAACCTTTTTTTATTCTAGCTCGCGCTCAAATTCTTCCAGCTCGAGCGCGATTTCTTTTTGATCCAACATTCGTTCTTCTTCCAAAAAAGCAAGCCCTTGTTGTAAAAGAAAAGCCATTTTTCTTCCGTAACAAAAACAGGCGGGCTTTCATTGTGTTCAGCGACCGAAAGGACTGGCTCGGCTTGAGCGGGCGGGGCATTGTGTTCCCCCGCCGGAGCGGCTGGGCCGTAAAACTCGTTGAGGACTTCCTGCTGCATGCGTGCTGCGGCCATTCCTGCGTGTACCCTGAGCTCGTGACCCTCTAATAGGATGTTTTTTCTGGTGCACTTTTGTGGATAAGAGGTGTTTCGCCGTAAATCGTGTGAAAACGGGTTTAAGTATTTGATGGACACACGCATGTAAGGTGATACGTTCTCGTGCAAAGCCCCTTTAAAAGGTTTATTTCCTGAACTAAAGTCACTCAGTGATATCTTCTCGAGGGCCACCGAGAGAAGATATCACTGAGTGACTTTAATTCAGGAAATAAAGCTTATAGAAGGGGCTTTGCACCAGAACTATCACCTTACATGTGTGTCCGGAAATCACACTGCTATGGGACCTGACGGTGACAAGCTGACCTCGCTTAAGCTGTTGTTGATTGGAGGATTTCGATCCTTGTCGTTAAGACTAGAACAATTTCTAGTCTGAACAACAAGGATCGAAATCCTCCAATCAACAACAGCCTAAGCGATGATGAAACGTACCAATCACCACCAGCCACGGTGCTTCTTATTCTCACACGCAACCAGTCGACACCATCGCCTGATGAAGACCAGCAGTATAGCGGTCGAAACGTCGCGATCCACATCTTTGTGACTCAATCGTGAGACAAAAGATTAACTCAGCTATCATTTGAAACCACGATGACGAACACCTTTCATATTAAAAGGGAAGAATATTTTAAATGGGGATCAGTAACCCCCAAATGCCATTGTATAGGGTTTAGGTAAAGCTTATTGTTGAATAAACTTTTGATAGGTGCGTTATCAGTTGCTTTTTTAATTTGGATAAGTACGTCCTCCTGTTTCGTACTTGCACAGTATTCCAAGGCACCCCTCAACGCCAATTTACCCCAACGATACAGAAAGAAAAGCATTGAAATTTCTGTTCATGCCTTTGGATCCGTATTAAGTCACGTTCAAAGTTAGGCCCGTGTTTATTCTTGGTTTTCACATCACGTCATAAAAAAATTAAAATTCAAAATAAAACAGACTTTTGCATTTTTAGCTTCATCACGTAAAAGACATTTTAGAAATGTATCTGCTTGCATGTTTTCAGCCCCGTAGCGTGCTTTGTTTTGAAAATAGAGCAATTTGAATTTTAGAATTTTTTACTGTGTGTGACATAAACAGGAGCCCATTACCAGGAGCGTACAACTGCCCTATATTCCTGTCACGGCGTTTTCACAGACTCATTTATTTTTAATTGAATTTCCCGCCAAAATCAGACTTCCACATTAGTCCAATGACCAATCACAAGTTGCTGTACGTGCCACAAGGATCTACACGTACAGAGCCTTTGTTTTCGCTCATTAAAACTATAGTTTAGTGGCGATCTCGTTGCCATCACCGTCCTTGTGATCCTTTTTCGCGGGAAAAGATAGTCTAAAAATAGATTAGTCTGTAAAAATGCTGTGACTAAGGCTTAGTATGGGAGTTGTACGCTCCTGGTAATGAGCTTCTGACATAAAGATGTCTGCTCATAAGCATGCCACGTACATGAAAACGTCGATTCACCGTTTGTTTTTCTAGGTCTGAAAAGCCAACATGACAAGAGAAGTGTCTATGTGAATGTTTGCAAGTTAAAAAGAGAGAAGAAAGCCTTTGGGATAGCCAAAGTAAATTCCAGTTGTCTTCACTCGTTTCCCGCCGACATATTTGTGCCCCTCAGAGGGACACTAACATGGCTTGTAAACACTAAATTCTATAATTTTGAGTGGTAAATTTTGCCGAATAACTCGAGTACGGGATATCGCACATCCCTGTATGAGACTGAGGCATGTTGTTTATTTGTTACTACTCTACAATATGTCAATTTCTTGACGGTATTTATCGAATGGTTAATGATTTTATTTTTTTACTTGCGAGACTGAAAACCAAAAATAGGAAGTGCATGCTTTCATTTTTTTTTTCACGAGCGAGGTTGAGGCTCAGAAGTATCGTTTTAGAGCTTCTTAACTTTGCTTTTTAATCAAAAACAAAAAAGAGAGAACAAAAGAAGGAACGAACGAACGAAACAAAAAAGAAATCGAGGAAAGCAAGAAGAAAATTCATCTGAAAGGAGGTTGGCTTAACGCTGCACTATCGTCGTTACCAATGTAAGGTGCTAAGGAGATTAAATTATTTTTATTGTCCGCATAATAAACCAACCCCAACCTCCGCTGCGATCCCTAGAAGTAAATGACACCCACCGCGCACTCACGTTGTTATTTATATTCACGTAGAGCTTGCAAGTACCTGTTATTTCATCCGTTCGAGCAGTACCTGTTATTTTGATGGTGTCAACTTCAAACATTTTCTCAACTGAAAGGTAATAAAAACAAATTCTGATAATATATCCTGTTAAATTGATGTTTTTCTTTCTTTTTTTCTGACGACAAAATGTAATATATATTTCGTTAAAAACGTATCGTTTTCATGTTACAACCATGCATTTTAGCGCTCTTTTACTAACTCTTAATTCCATATGAATGATATAATGTCGTATGCAATTGCAAACTTTATCATCGCGTGTGTATTAGATGAAAGGTAGTTTTAAGGCCTCACTTGTAATGCAACATTAACTATACTCTAATTTCGGATCAAACGATCGTGTGAAATAACCAGCGAAGCTTCAAATATTGTGGTAATGTCTTAAAAACTTCAAAACAAGCATTGTTGTTATTTTTTAAGTCCCGTGGAACTGGTGGAAAAATATTATTTAATCTGTTCGATAATATATAAAATCCTAAGAGTTACCTTAATAATATCCAGTGTTTGCTCTAGTTTTTAATCGGGGTTGTTTGTGGAAACCAGCTTAAAATGTTGGTTTTAATCCAAACCGTGTTGCTTCTCTCGATTAACACCTCTGCGTTTGCAAGTACGAAGTTAGACAGTGTTATGATTGTTTCTCGGTTTCCTTTAAAGCAACCTAATACTACCTGACAAAGATGTTAATTTTCTTTCAACCGCAGAAACCACTTGGAAATATGGTGATAGTGATAGGCAGACTGGAAGTAAGGAAGTTTTTTTTCTCAATTTAGTTGTCTATTATTAAAAAATAAAACTACAACTAATCCAACGTCGTCACACTCTTAACCATGCTTGGAGGCCTGTAGTAATGATACCGCTAATATAACCTGTAAGATTTTACACATTGTCTTCGATTACAATCGGTGTCCTATGTCCACTCCGTTGCTTTTATATAAGTGACCCTCGATCTATTATAGGTTTACTACCATGAGGAGACATTGAGGTAAGAAGAGGACATGTCATTATTATTTGGTTGGGAGCTTAATAAGAGATCCCTTGAACATCGTATGCAAATCACGTCGTACATCTTGCTTGAACGAGCCTGCATTCAGGCTACCACACACTGCTCGTTTAACTCTATATGTTTCATAAAGGAATTGCGGAAATTCCTCATTCGAAAATAGTTGAATTTTACTTTTCTTTCTTTGCCGATCAGTTTACGGTCCTCGCGGATGGGAAAACGTCGCCAGTGCATGCCGACAACCTGTTCAATCACCAGTTGATATTATAACCAAGGACGTAGAGTCAGATTCGTCGCTAGGTGAACTGGACATCTCCTGTGATAACGACAAAGGTTTGTTCAATGGAATCCTGCTAAACAACGGCCATGAGCCAGTACTTACTGCTGATAGTGCAAGAGGTACTTGCAATCTCACCGGAGTTCCATTGAACAACAAAAATTTTGAACTCCATGATTTGAACATTCATTTTGGATGCGACACGGACAGGGGCTCTGAGCACAAAATAGACGGAAAACCTTCCCCAGCAGAGGTAAGACTTTTCTCGTAATAATAAATAACCGAGTAGCACGTTTATCCTCTCGTTCCCTTCCCAAGCCCCATCCTAATAATTGGTTGCTGCAACATACTCCTGCTGCAGCCATGACCTTTAGTTAAGGAGGAAGGTAGGTCAACTTACAAACATCTACCTCATTCCTTTGTGTTTCATTAAATTTCCCCATTAGTTTGCTTGTGTTCTTAATTTTCTTTTGTTCCTCGCTAAATTCGAGCCCTTAATTACATATGAAGGAGCTATAAAACCAGAAACAAAGAAAAGCTATTCTCCAGAAACAACAATGTATATAATCACCAAAGTCACATATTAATTTATATCTGATATCAGTGATAAACTCCCTTGCTAGATTCGATAGAAGCTGGTTTGAGAAAGAGATTAAAAATCCATTAGTTTCCTTGTTTTCTCAATACCTCAATACCCCTCCTTAAATTTAAGCCCTTACAGATTAAGCGCATAAAACCAGAAGACAGAGAAAGCTATTCTCCAGAAACAAAAATATCTAGAATCCCCAAAGTCATGTATCTGATATCAGTTCACTCGCTTGGTCCATTCGCAAGAATCAGTTTTGAGAGAGAGATTAAAAATCATAATATAAACGCAGTGAAAACTGGTAATGGGCCCCGAATTAGCCAAGCTGGTCCTGGGAAATTTTAACGTAGCATAAACCCATAGCTCAAGTTTTTAGGAAAATAATTATATAAAAATCCCTATTGGCTGGTATGCTCTTGAAAAGTCAACGTCAAAGGTGGAACGATGTCCAATTATGTCCAATTATAGTACACTCAATATTCGTCCTACAAACGCCACAGTCAAGCGATCTACTTAGTTTGGTGTGTCGGAAAGAAACATTGTGGCTTCACGAGCTTTTTCTGTAATTAATTCACTAAACTGTAAATTTAATGACAGGATAAAACAATGATCATGTTTGATCTTGTTAAATATCCCTAGATTTCAGCCAAGAGGCGCTAAGAACTCGTGAGCTGCATTCAGCGCAGTTTCTATTTTTTTTTCCGAAAAAAAGGTTTTTATTACATAAATGTCGAAGAGTTAATCCTATGACTATCTGTAGTTGCTAATTATTGTTATCTATATATCTTAATTTTTTTAATGGGTACTTTGGGTTAGGTTTTCTATTTCTTTCTCATCCGGGGTTGGGTTTGGGTGTTAATATTATATAGGGGACCTAGAGTCCTATTGTATCATCACCTGCCCTTGGGCGAATCACAAAATAAATAAATAAATATTATTGAAACGTAAATTTTCTCTTCGGGTATATTGTTCAAGTTTAATATTGTTTTCGATTTCTGTGTTGATTGAGTCGTTGCTCCAATCTTTCGATTTTACTTCGTAAGGCGGCCATATGCATTTCGGCACCCGTTTCTTTGAGATACTTCTCTGTCTTTTCCTTGAGTAATTCAACATCTCCTTGAGTCGAGTTCAGACCCTGGGTAATTTCTTTAACCTCACGCTCAATCTTTTTTATGTCTGATTTAAATTCGTACCTCAGTTTATCCATGTCAGACCGCAAACCTGCGAAACCCGCCTCCATGGGTTCTCTTAGGGCATCTATACCCTCCTTGAGTCGACCGTAGAACGCCATATCCTCGCTGTTGACCGACGAACGCGAACCTCTCTTGGAGCGCTTCCTTCCCATTTGCAGGTTTAGGAGACATTCCCAAAAAGCTAAACTAAACTTGGGTTAAATTATACGACAAAACCGTGCAGTCAGAAAAAGGCAAACGAGCCCATATTGCGGAGCGTTGCAAACAGCTTCTGAATGCCATGGCGGCTAACCCCAGTCTCTAAGGATAGTCGAAATTTTCTGCCTCGCTGCAGTCTAATTGAAGGGACAAGCGTTCTTTTTGGATGTGTTGTGATTCAATTTTATCCTCGTTGTTTGGTTTAAATTGGTTCTACCTTTGTTTTAAAATATATATCATACATTTCCATACCCTAAAATTGAACCACAAGAGATACCCCGCGTAATACATCAAGTCAGCTTAAGGATTGTGTTTGTTCAATGCTAAAAAGTTTCTAACCCTACTTCTTAGATCAAGAAACTATTGTGAGATACTTTACGCGATACATTCCCTTCCCATAACACACTTTTTAAGTGCTTAAGATGACACCTCCCAAATAAGCTGGCTTTGTGCTGATAACATTTTTGCTGTAATGATGTTTAGGAACACTTGCCTTAACGTTTCGCCATGATTAACCTTCCTGGAATGTCCAGTGAACCTTTTTACAACAGGTGTTCAAACATTATTCATCGCCCTTGATCATGCATCAGTCGTGTGCAGACAAATAAGCGTTCTTCTCTTGATAACGCCTGATAACATTCATGTAATATGGAGATATCATCTGGTTGTTCTTAGTTGCAGCTGATGTTTTACAACACAGAGTACGGAAGTTATGAAAATGCGGCACCACTGCAAGACGGTCTAGCGGGAATTTCTGTTCTTCTGAAGGTGACTATTGGCTCAATGTATAGTGTACCATCTTTGTCGCTTTCAATCTAGAAAATCGTAAAATCATGTCTAGTTTTTTTTTTATTATTCTTTTAATCTTTTTTTTTTTTTTTTTTTGGAAGCTTGGAAAGTCCACGAACGAAGCTTTGGATAGCATCATTGATCAAGTTGACGATGTTGCAGTCGAAGGTTTGTTTGAATATTAATTAGGTTTTTATTTGAAAATGAAATTCATTAACCAAAAATTCTTGTTTATTTGTACTCATAACAGCACCATTCAGTCTAATTGCCTTATTTAATATACCGGCTGCAAACAATTTCATTGAATTCAATTTCAGGATCAAGTGTCCCCGTGTACACCCCGGCTGATAATCTGACCTTAGCCGACCTAGTTCCAGACCTTGCCAAGGAGCATGCGCCATTTTTTACTTATAGGGGTTCCCTAACGACCCCTCCCTGTTATCAATCCGTGCGATGGATTGTGATGAAGAATCCAGTAGAGGTCACAAATGAGCAGGTAGCTTACGCTTTCGCTATCAAATTAATATAAATGCCAAAATAGAATTTGCAAGAAACGCTTGATAGTTTTCACTTTTCGGATTGAATGTTAATCTACGCACTACAATTCTACAGAGACAGCACTAAATCGTGGCTTAGGAAGTATGCAATGTGGCAGCAGGATTGCACTGAAGGATGCTATTAATAGACTGTTCAACGCTTTTAAGCTCATAAAGCCAAGTGCCGAAATGAAGCTCTAAGTATCACTCACATACAACAACTTCTAGGCAATGGCCACATTTCTTTTAAAGCCGATTAACATTATTCCAGGATTTCACGTCAGGAATCTATCACCGAGTTTTGTTAGAGTTATTTTTAGCAAGGCCGATATTGGCAAGGAACGGAATTAGTATCCGACTGCTCCAGGTTGATTAATTTATTGATAAATTTACTGTTTCGTAAATATATGAATGCTAGTTCAATTGAGTGATATAGTGATTGATTGTTTTAGCTGTCCGTCTTCAAGAAACTGAAGTCCAAGCAAGGGTCGGAGTGTGACAACTTTCGGCCGACCACTCCTCTGAACGGTAGAAAGGTGGAGGGGAACTTCTGAGGTAGGTATATTTTCTTAGTTTCTCGTTCTTTTTTTTAGTTAAGCAGGGAAAGGGATAAAGGTGGAGTGCTGCCGCTAAGACCTCAAATACTTTAAGCACATTGGTTTGTTAGTTCACGAAAAGACCCTTATTTCAATCCCAGTTTTTTCCTTCATCATGCCCAACTCCCCAAGCATATTGCTAGGTTTTTCTTTACCCAGAAACACAACTATTTCCCTCCTTCCAAATCCTCAAAGTACTTTTTAAGTTTCACTTTAGGCCCTTATGGGCCCAATCATATACATCTGGGCCCAGCTATTGAAAGTGCGATTAACCAAGGGTTACTGTGATATTTAACTAAAATTGTACTGGAAACTTTTGCTTCGGAGCTTTGTATTCAGTTGTCACTTACTACAGATTTCTCTGCTTAGAGCTTAATAGTAGACCTGGAAAAAGTTAAAAAACAACAACAACAAAACAAAACTAAACAAAAAAAAAAAAAATAAATAAATTCTCGCCATTTGCATGGAAGTGTTTCTATCACCCAGGTCATTAGTCATGAATTTAAAGCTTGAATGCTTACGACCGTATGCTTGGAAATAGACAGCTGTAAGTTTACAACGCAAAAAGAAAAAGAGCGTTCCAAAATCCCTCAATGCTAATCCAAGGTCTCATTTTACTTTCAGGTGCCAGTTGTAAAGGCGAATGAATCTGACGTCCGCCCTATGTTTAATTTGTCGTTTACTGCCAGGTTCAATTTAATTAAGCAAAGTACACAGTTTTCTGAAAAAATCCACCTTTGAGCATAAAACAACCCAGTTTGCCCATAAAAAGCCAAATCGGGAGGGAAAGACGGCAAACCACGAACTTTAGCATTTTCGATTAAAACTGGTTGAACTAGTAAAGCGTTTTTCTGACCGTAACTTGAGTTTATCCAAAAAAACTCATGATAACTAATTTATTTGAAATTGGTTAGCCTCTAATAGTTCAGTGCGACCAATATTGAACCTTTATCAACATTAAAGCATGCAGATGGACTAATCGTTTATATCTAAGACTTTATTTGGTAAGTAACATATGTAAAACGTAAAAGAAGGAAGTGCTAAAAAATGACGATCCTCACACATTGAGCGTTCAGTAAAATGCTGTCTATAAACACGTATTGTACGTGTACAATTACAATAAAAAATCAATTTGCTTTTGTCAAGAAAGCTGCAGAAATCGTAAAACCAGATGCTTGCTTGTACAATTACAATAAAAAATCAATTTGCTTTTGTCAAGAAAGCTGCAGAAATCGTAAAACCAGATGCTTGCTTGTACAATTACAATAAAAAATCAATTTGCTTTTGTCAAGAAAATCTGCAGAAATCGTAAAACCAGATGCTTGCTCTAGCAAACGTTATACAAAACTCGAAGCACAGCACTGGAGATATGAGGAACAGTGTGATCGTGCGATATATAGAGTAATAATACAAAGCAGTAACAAATAGCAACGTGTTTTACCAAATACGGTTAAAAACATAGACCAGGAGACATTGCGCGTATTTGAAAGCGTTGCATACACAGCGACTTCAAAATCGGCCACAACTTGTCAAAGCGGCGATATCGACTGAGAAACAAACAGTTATTCTGTTTACGAACTGTGGACACATACTTGAAAATAACTTTCCAACACCTGATTCTGAATCTGCCCAAGAATATTAATGGCCCAATCTTCAACGAGTTGGGTGGTTGGAAGCTGTTATTCAGTACATAAAGATCTGTAGACTAAGCTACGCTACAAATGAGAGTAAATAAAATAGATAGAAACACTCGATACAAAAAGTTAGAAAGGACTGTAACGGCATAGCTGGCCCGAGAGATTGCGAACAATGGTCCAACAAGTTAACCTTTCCCAACTCAAACTCCTATCCTTGTTTCTAAATGAGTATTAACTGTCAAAATCACTTTCATGTTTTCTGTTTCTTGAAATCTACTAATATGAGTTTAACTATACGTTTTGCTCTTTTCCGAGGAAAACTCAGTTCTAGCGGTTTTTTTTTCTTCGAGTGGCTGTTTTCGCTACCTAGAGGACAATCGCCCTGTTACCCGGGCGGTATAAAGACATCTCAATGGCCTCAAGGTGCACCTTCACGTCTTTCAGATCGCGAAAGTCGTTACCATGGAGATTGTTGTTATCAAAGGTGGACGAGAAAGGATTATTGTCAACCTTGTCAAGCCTCTTAAAGGCCTGCGACATTGAATAAAGTTCGTTCCTGCTGGAGTCATCTCCAAGTTTTTCTTCACCTTTGTTAACCACACCGCCTTGCTCTTGAAAATCGTCGGCTTCACCTTTGTCCAGTATTTCATCGTCAGAGGCTTCTTCCTCAAGACTGTTGAAAGAGGGAACGTTGTAATAATCTCTTGATTCATCCAATGCACTGAAGTCCAGGTACGGATTATCGATTTGCATCATAGTCTCCAAATTCTCTCGTATCTGAGTAAAGTTTGGTCGTTTGTCAGCTGATTCCATCCAGCATTGTGTCATCATCTCGTAGCTAAGAAACAAAGTTGAATATATATAATTAAATAAACTGTTTGCCAAAAAATATATGTAAACCGAATTTATAGATTTTGATCATTTACAGCGTTCCTAAACAGACCTAAACAGTTATATGCAAAATTTCGTTTACCTTGAACAAAAACAGAAAAGGGCATTTTATGCTGACATACCCTTATCAATGCAAATGCTTAAAAAGGATCGGGAGAATGCGGAGTACTAAAAAACCCTGGCCTGTGCTTGTGGAAAAACAAAGTTCATCCAGACTATCAATTCTTAACTCTATGTCCTCATTATAAGAACCTTTTGACAATATTTTCATGGGTATTGGCATTTGGTTAGACATGGTGGATAATCCATCTTTCTTTAGAAGACATCATAGTGTGCATTTTAGTAAGACAAGATCCTTACTGAACTACTTTATTTCTAGTGATTGCAGAACTTTAATAATTATTGTGGAAATGTCGAAGAAATCGAGTGTGTTCTAACATATCGGAATTTAAGGCCAACATTAACTTAAGTTCGAAACATAACCGTCCATTGCAAAGAAGTACTACAAAAAAATTTTAAACGTGAAAAGGGCGAACTGTGTTTTGTGACGTATTGATCGCTTTTGTTTGTATTCTAAATATAAATTTGTTGCATCATGAAGGTGTAATTTGTAACAAAAATTGCATGTTGTTTGTATACAAAGGTAATAAGTTCTGTGTGGAAGCTATGCATTTGTGTAAATGCAATGAAGAAAAGAAAGTAATTCTCAACTGTTTACATCTGGATTCAATCAGGAGCAAATAAAATAGTCAGCCAATCAATACAGTTGTTTACGCCATTTGCAACTGTCGTCAGATCACTTTTATCAACATTTTCAACTTTCAACCGTTTCTCCGCGAAATGAAATTAATCCGAGGGTTATAAAATAAATAAACCCCTTTCTGGCTTGCTGGTGTATCGGAGGATAATGACTTTGTTTGGTCCCCGATATTCCAGCCACCGAAACGGGTTTATTTACTAATTATAAAGACCACCCTTGCTGTTGCAGTCATCAATGTATCCTCATTCACTTATTCACTAGGTCAAGGTCATTAAATAAAGTGCAGCGTTTATATCAACCGTTAAGGAATTTTTTTTTCCATCACTGCTGATGTTTGTATGATGTTCAGCATTAATTTAATGGAACTGCTTACATTTCGTCATTGCAAATGTCTGGTTTCTCCATTCGATACCCTCCCTTCAGAAGACGAAGCAACTCTCTGTTGTTTATTGTTGGGTATGGCGTGCCACCTAAGTTAAAATTCAATTGTGAAAGAAGTTAGACATCAATGTTCATGTAATTAGACAAAGTACATTGGCTGTAACAGAAGAAAAACCAAAACAAAACACACACAACACACACACACACACACACACACACACACACACACACACACACACACACACACACACACACACACACACACACACACACACACACACACATACACACACAGAAAAGAATTAAACCAATCTGGTCATGACGAAATAAAAGTCATCATTGCCATTACAGCAGCTGAAACTTACCCAATGTGACCAACTCCCACAGAAGAACACCAAAAGCCCACCTGTCAGTGAACAAGCAAAAATTATTGGTGAATAACCTTGTCACACGTTTTTTTATAAATTGGATTGTTGCGCGTTCTTTAGATATGGCGAGCCATTTGTAATTTTGGTACGATCAATGAGCAATGCGCGTGTCTTTTGTTAAAACGATCGTTCGACGAACGCGCAATAGGTCTCTCACTATTCCAGCATGTGAACGCTTGCGATTATACTCGGCGTCCGTAGAACACGGTAATGAGCCAAAAATCGCTTGCATTGAAATATGGTAGTATTATTAATTAAAACTCTGACGTGGTGGTTTCAAAGACCTTTCAGCGTAGAGTGCTTTTGCGTCATTTCGCTGGAATATTTATCGGATTAGACAGAGACAATGTGAGAGCTCGGTATTGAATTAATCGAGTATAATATATATTTCTTGGAGTCAAAATCGTCATATTTGATAAGATTGTTAATACAACAAACTATAGATATATTCTCCTAATAATGTGCATTTTTCCACCTGCTATTGAAGTTAAACATTTTGATATTTCCTTTTTTTCCGGATATTGAGACAAGTTTTACGCACAAACAAATCATCAAATCATACGATATGACTGCGTTTTACATGAAAAGTTTCATGGATCTGTGAGATCGTAGTTGCTACCATGAAATAACAGCGAAGGTAGGCTTAGTGGTTACTGTATTAATAATAACAATAAAAAAATAGATTTTGGTTTAATGAGATAGTTTTTTACTTACACGTCGCTCTGAGTTGTGAATGTCTGATCAAAGATAGCTTCAATAGACATCCACTTTAAGGGGAGTTTCCTGTTTCGTTTTGCGTGATAGACTTTTTCTTCGTACACGTGACGTGTCAGGCCAAAGTCCGCAACTTTTGCAACCTTGTGCTCACCAACAAGAACGTTGCGAGCTGCCAAGTCACGATGCACGAAACCCTTCTTCGCAAGATACTCCTGACAAGAAAAAATAATTCTCAGGTTGCATCACCTGGTTTTGCCATGATGATGATGATGATGATGATGATACTTTATTTACGTGTCAATTAATCTAGCTCCTAAATGACAAGGAGCTAATTGGGGACACAGCATATTAAGAATGAAAATTCAAAATATATACAATAAACAGTTAGTAGTTCCTGTAAAAGTGCAGTGGGCCAAGCAACGTGGTTCTTTCTTCTTCAAACATAACATGAGCAAGAAACAAGCAGCAGCTTTTCGCTTGCGAGCAAAATTTCTCGACTTGTTTATCTGCAGTTGACAAAAGAACGCACCAGTTGCACTTTGGAATAGATTACAAATCCCACCCGAATATTTTTAGCTCACTCGCTTGTTTCGTCCAAGTGTAAAGATTTGCCGTAGAAAGCTCCGCACGACTCTCAAGAGAGGCAGCCGCTAAGACACGCCGTGTGTGGTAACAAAAACAATGTGTGCACTGATATGTATATAACTGAAACTCTTTCACGGGCCGTGTTCTCTTTAAATGCCCCCCTTATGTAGTGAACTTTGTTTTTCATAGCGCCTCTATAGGAGAGATGCAAGCATCGGAGACTATAAAGAGCGAGCAGAGTTCTTACCATTCCCTGGCTGATCTGCCAGGCAAATGCCAAAAGGTCCCCTTGGGTAAGGCCATCTTCACCTTGCTCGCTGTCTTTCTCCCAATCATCCTCGGCCATTCCTTTGTTTTCTGTTCCAAGGTGTTCCTTCTCGTTTTGCTTTTGAGTGAACGACATAATTTGAATGTCTCTGTCGTCAGCTTTTGGAGCATCAGGGGTGTTAACATAGATGCGATCACTTCTTGTTGCCTTTAGAAAGTAGACAGTTAAGACCACAGTTAATCCACCTTAACCTTCAATGCTGTATGCAAACTAATAACTACGCTGCGTCTCTCAAAAACGTCTGCCTAATACTTCTATTATCCAAATAATTGTAGGGCATAATAAAAACGCAACTTCAATAATGCTGTTATTTATTATTTCATTGGGCCAACTGTATATTTTTCATTGATGTTTTTGTAAGAACATGAATTCACAACCAATACGCTTTCCCCTGCCATCAATGGACCTCTTTAGCTTGTATGTTTTGTTTTCCCAATGTAGGTGATATGATATTACCCAAGAGAACTCTTTCTTTGAAATTTCGTCTTATTCGCGTGCATATGTGCGCATAATTTATGAAAAGACAAAAGGCAAATTCCCTTGGGAACATCACATGATCTACATTGGGAAAACAAAATGTACAAACTAAAGAGGTCTATTTATGAGGCAGTTCATGAATTAATGCTCAACAATGTGTTCAACTGTACTGGTGAATGGTACCTTTATCGATATCCCTTTCGACTTTCGTCCATCAATTACGTACGTCTCACAAGAAGTGGATCGATAAGGTCCTGTAGACTCATCTCCAAGATATTCTTTCACCTGGTTAAAGAACATTATAGTAGTTCGCCAAAGGATCGATTACAAAATGTAAGACCGATACTCTTGAAAGTCTCACATATAACCTGTCGTCAACAGCATTACATTACCAAATTAAAGTCCTCCTAACCACCAAATCGCCCCCCCCCCCCCCCCGTCCCCCCAACTCTTCCCCGAAATCATATTCGATGTTGATGGTAGGAAGCTACCATTTCCAAGGAAACGCTCAAAACTCGCTAAAAACGTTGACCCAGGAAAGGGTTGCTGGCAAATGCTGTTGTTTATTGTTTGCTCTTAAGAAAGCTTCGAAGCGTAATTTTAACAATTTTGTCCAAATTGTTGAGAAGTCAACAAGTCGAATGGAAAGCATTCTTTAAGGGCGCCAGGTGAAGGTGAAAAGGATAATTTTTACTAAAAGATGTTTTAGCTTTTTATATGAAATAAGTTAATGTATAGAGGTTACCACATTTTTGTGAGGACGTTTTCAGAAAGCGCTTGATATTTCCTAGATTACGAAACATGTTTCGGATAAGACCTCATCCGTTCAACGTCAGATGTTAAATGTTGAACGGATTTGAAGACTAGCTGTCGAATCACTTTGCGGCAGCCAATGCACCAACTTTCACGCAACTTGTCTGATGAAACCGGGCCTAAGTTATCAGTTATCTTCCACATACCTTTCCTCGGCGTTTTCTAAGATAATGTAGGAGATCACCGTACGGAATATATTCCGTTAACAAAAACATCGGCTCCTCCACAGTGCAGCAGCCGACCATGTTAACAATATTCTTGTGTGACCCGACGGCTTTCATCAGCTGAATTTCTTCAAGAAATTCTCTCCGTTGTTCATTGTCCGCCATACCTGTGTTTTACCAACAGTGGACAATTGTCACATTTACACCAGAAATTGTACAGCCGTCTTTGAATTATGTGGTAAACGCTCTTTTCATCTCGCTCCATTTTTACTCTTCGAATTGGGCTGGGGACTACTAGCCTCGCGCTCGTTTACTGATCATGAAGCGTGAATAAGAGCATCCGCAAGCAAACAAACCTTTGCTGCCGTGAAAATGGCCACTAGCGAGACGTTTGTCTCAAATATCACTTGAAATTAAAAGTATATGATAGTGTCTTGATCGAGCAAAGATGGGGCACGAAAACTGTGCCACATGGAAAATCAACTGCAGAGTAAAGCTTGAAAGGTAACTTAGGAGATGGCGTTGGCGCTGAATGGTAAGGAGGCCGGAATTAACAGTGGAGGAAAAGTAGATAGTACCAGTGATCCCTCCTACTTGCATCTGATAGGAGACCACTTGGTAATATGCCGTCATGCTCCATCCAATTAACAGAGACACATATATCAGTTATCCAATCAAATTGTTTTATGAATAGTTACTATGTATGAACTGCATACATGGTTTAATTGATTTAACTTCAATGAAATTCAGGATCTTGTAAGGAATCACCGAAATGTTGTGGATGATCAAGGAACGTAAGCAAGCAAATCTAATAGAAATAGCATCAATATCGTGTATGTGACTACAAGTAATTACCGGAAGCAAAACTCGCATTTCAAAATGCATATTTCACGTGCACTAATTCAAACTCACCGTGTAGCATTTTCACCGCTACAGTGCAACCTTTAGTTTGCTTGATGGCATTTTTTGTTAGTGCGTTGACTGGATGCATCCCTGACAGTTTCTGTGATAATGTATTTACTTCCTTGAGGATACCCTTGTACACCTTCCCAAAGGCCCCCTCTCCAAGCTCCTCCTCTAATGACAGTAAGTCTCCATCTACTTCCCATTCATCAATCATAAGTGCATTTTTACTGGAGAAATGTATGGACACATTAATATGATTTGATGTGAACGTACCAACTGCAACTCAATTTAGAATTGGTTATTCAAGTTCTTGAGGTTATGCAAGAAAAATTTCACGAACTTGGTGATAGTCATTAATACCTATGAAGTTACCGCACGCTTTCTCGGCCGCAGGAATTATAACAAGACTGAATAGTGGGAAAGGTTTGATGAGTAACCCGGCCCGTTGTTGGAATTACATGATGCAACCGGATGTACTTCTGATACGGGACAATACGTCATCTTGAAGCTACATTTTGATATACCAAAGTAGTTCCATTCCTTTGCCGAGAGTTTTAGGCAGTAAAGTAGTTTCACTCATTCGTTATTTAAAAGATACAAAAAATAAACCGGTATTTCACATCATACCCGGAAACGATTCCTTTCTTTGACCTTCGGTTCTGCCTCTCTAGGTAGTTCCACACCATCAAGCATATGATTAGTAGTGCCAAAATCATTACTCCCGCAATAAGGCCACCAACCGCGCCTGGGGATAGTTTATTTGAAACAGCACCTTTACCTGCAAAGGGATGAAACGTTTCAGTTACACCTAAGATTGGCGTAGATAACTGAGGAGAAGCATCGGTCACAAACAGTTAATCTTCATGAAGACCACTTTATATGGTCAAAATATAGGTGTGGAACAAAACATGTGGGTTATCTTCATTTGTGATAGTGTGTATATATATTCTTCAGGAGTAATCATCGTTTTATTGCGACAGTGCTGTTTCATATCGTTCAAAATTATATGACCACACTCATCAGGCAACTTCAACGATTTGAACCATATGAAATAGCAATGTCGCAATAAAACGATGATTACTCCTGAAGCCTGAACTCCTGTGAAGTTATATAATATATATAATTATATATATAATATATAATATAATAATTAATAATATATAATATATAATATAATAGATAATTGAGTGTAACCTTTGTGCCCTGAAGAAGCCGCACGGCGAAACGCGTCGGCGTAATAAAAGGTCAAGAGCATTCTTCGTGCTATGTACGCTCGTGATACCCTAGAGCAGGCACCATGGTAAATATCCGTGGCGGGATCTGTGCAAATTATATATATATATATATATATATATATATATATATATATATATATATATATATATATATATATATATATATATATATATATGTTATCGCTGAAGGGTGAGTGACGTGAACTGGACGTTAGCCATATGGTGTGTTCCTTGGTTTACTTTATTCACAGTCACATGCATCAGCATAATAAAAATAAAACCTAGATGCTTGTAATGCAGCACGCGCATGTGCCCGTGGTCTATGCTGCTTTTGATTTGAATCTTAGTTTCGTTATGTACATGGCTGAGATTAGGCTCTTAACCGAACCTACTCCCTTCCTCTCCACTCCCACAGCCGTGAAAGATGCCCTCGAGTACACAAATTTAATTTAAAGACTGCTACTTTACCGCTTTCGTCTTTCCAAGATAGCATAATCCTGTCATTTTTTCCAGTGACTGCAGACACAACAAATACAGGGGTGACCTAAAAAACAGAGCATCACATCATCATCATCATCATCATCATCATCATCATCATCATCATCATCATCATCATCATCATCGTCGTCATTGTCATTGTCATCTTTGTGGTCGTCGTCGGGATCATCGTTATCGTCATCGTCATCATCATTCCTATCGCCGTCATCATCATTATCAACATCACTATTAAGATTCTATGGATTTATTATTCGAAACTGTATGTAATCTACCTGAAATTCAACATCTTTACGTTGGTCGATCCCGCTGATTGTTGCATTTGTATGATACTGAAAAATGACAACAACATCCAAAGGTACATGAGGAAATAATAACCTTATAACCATTGCGAATAAACAATTCTGTTCAAGAGGCTTTTAGTTATCGTGACAGATTCTGCGTGACTCTCTCGTGTGATTTTATATTAACTTGTTCAGTGGGACAGAAGAACCAGGATATAGATTGCAACAATACACCGTTTGTAGTCCACAGCTTGGTTTTTATTAAATTGATCGGAATTTAGCCCTTGTATTTAAAAACCAACTTAGTCCATGGTTCGGTTCAATTTATTTTTGTGAAAAATTGCCTTCCGCTCTGCCTCTGCCCAAATATATCCCTACTAGGCTATCTCTAAGGCTTTGAAAGGAAATTCCCCTGATACAGTATCATTAGTTTTCGCTTTTACGATACGATTCAAAATAGAAGAAAATTATAAAAGAAACGTTCTTAAATAAATTCCTTTGCTCTGAGATGGAGATTGGAGTGCTGTACGGGACCGCAAATGATCCCAGGACCGCAAATGATCCCGGACCGCAAATGATCCCCAAATTGGACCGCAAATGATCCCCGTATTGCACCATGTTGGACCGCAAATGATCCCGAACAAAAAATAGGAATGGCATGGATGGTGAAATGGTATGGATAGGGAATTGGCATGAATTGCGATTATTTTAATCAAAGCCTTAACTCATGGCTCACAACTATCATCATCTGATTAATTTTAAAAAGGTATACGTGGTCACACAATTTGTGCAACTGATGTGAAGCAGTCAATCAGTGTTATCACACCAGGATCCAAACCTATGTCGTTTCTCCTTCCGTCTTTAGAGATCTTTGTGTTTGTTCTTATCTTTAGTAACTCCAAGAACGTTCACAAATGATACCAATGAAATAAGAACAAGACAGTTTAGCCATATTTTCGAACTCGTGGGAGTCACAGCTCACACGACGGTGAAAAGTTTCGGATGATCTTTGACCCCTGCTCCGATTTCAACCACATCACCGCGTTTCTCGCCTGCCACAGGACAGTCAGCTGATCCCATGAATGTGAGAAAGAAACACTTCTAGTATTCTGGGTACAATTTTAAATGAGAGTGCTCAGTGAACAAAATACTTTTATTATAAAAGATAACGAAATCAACTGCGGATTTTATCAGTTATTCCTTTACGGGTATGTGTGTATTTTAATTCTCCGTTGTATTTGTGATTATACAATTGAATTATACTAGCCTGGGACCAGGCTCCGCAGTGGGGTTAAGGAGCGAAAAGAAGGAACGTGGCCAAAAAAAAGTCGGCGAGCAAAGCGAGCCGAGCGGGGGACTGGCGGCTCGCTTCGCTCGCCTATTTTTTTCCCCACGATCCTTCTTTTCGCTCCTTTAAAATCCCACTGCGGAGCCTGTTTCCAGGCTAATTTATACATGCTGGATTTTCACTGAAATCGGGCACGTGCACCGAAGCGTTGATCATATACCCGACAGAAATTAAATCTGATTAAGCATGATCTTGAACGTCCTGGGATGTACAACACAACAAACAGAAGACATGAAGCGAAACTCGCAGTCCACGATCGCAACAAGTGTCTTTTACAAAATCAATTACTGTACTATGCAGCTGGCGTCCTGAAATCAACAAACAGACAGAAGGTCACGCAAGATCACAAATTTTCCACTAAATACGAAAAAAAAAAAATATAGAAAAATTCTCATAAAATGAAAAACGTGTTTTTTGTGTGTCATTTTTATATCAATCCATGCCATTCCTTATTTTTTTGCTCGGGATCATTTGCGGTCCAATATGGGGATCATTTTTTACGGTCCGGGATCATTTGCGGTCCATTTTGGGGATCATTTGCGGTCCGGGATCATTTGCGGTCCATTTTGGGGATCATTTGCGGTCCGGGATCATTTGCGGTCCTGGGATCATTTGCGGACCCGTACAGTGCCACGTTTAAGTATGTGAAAATTCTCTTGTGAAAACATATTATATCTCAGATTATAAAGAGCGCTAGCATTGTAATACAACGGTCAACAATTCGAATCCTGCCATGACGAAAAGCTTCCTAATAAGATTTCGGAATACTGTCTATGCTAGCAGTGAAAACGTAAAGCTTGTGGGATGTGGCTGGAGTGACAAGGATATACCTCACAAATTAATGTGATTTGTAAGCTGAAGCCACTCAAAAGGCACTAAGGCCACATGGTAGCGGGCATTACCCCTTAAATCTACCAAAGCAAAGATTGAGCCCAAACACAAGCTTTACGTTTGCACTGCTTGTTTTATGGATATGTGGGTACTTGAGCCTGAGCATTAGCTATGCCATGCTGATGAGGCCTAACAAGGCCGAAACAGCTGTCCATGGCTGCTAATGCTTGGGCTCAATCTTTGCTTTGGTAGATTTAAGGGGTAATGCCCGCTATCATGTGGCCTTAGTGCCTTTTGAGTGGCTTCAGCTTACCAAATCACATTAATTTGTGAGGTATATCCTTATCTACTGTCTATGCTAGTTTGCTTCTTTGCAATTTTATTCAGTACAAGCATTTTGGGTAAATGATGGATATGTAGTTAAACGGGAGGCGTTACAATCTTTCGAATTAGTGCTGAGCAGTTGTTTTAGTATTTGCACCTCTTATTATGGTTCGAGCTGCACTCCAAGGGATCATGTTCGCTCAGTCCTCGTATTTTATCCTCGCAATCTACGCATTTATAATAGGATTAGTCAAGGTAAGCATTTTTCCACTTACAGTTTTAATATCAGTGTTCATACTCGCATCTCTCTTCCGGCGCGTTGGTGGCTCATTTGCAGCCATCACTTTATATATGTAGTGCTTCACTTCACTGTGTGTAAATAGTGGTTTCTCCCACCTCACCGTCGTGCCAAATGTGTTTTTAGGACCAGGAACAAGTTTGTCATACTTCAATCCAATAACTTTGACAAGGTCTTCTTTCGGCTCTAATAAGTAACGTGATTAATTATGATTAAGTAATGGAGATTTTGCTTCCCTACGTAGATGTATAGGGCAGTTTAATTGAACGAAGCCTGCTTATCTTATGATGAATAAAGACATTTATTATTATTATTATTATTATTATTATTATTATTATACAATAATTATGATTGTTAGCAGACTAAATTAAGGGAACGCTACTATACTTTTAAGCTACTTATTAAAGAAGAATACTAGCTAATCTAATTAGCGGTACCCGTCAAGATAGAGCAACAGACATTGTTCAGTACAAGTAACATATAGAATATAATGACCCATAATCTACATTTGTTTTCCACAATAATTTTCCTGGAAAAAAGTGGCTGAGGGTAGACGCTCTTCCGACCTGAGATTGCTCACTGAACAAACATTGGCTTTCGGGAAATCAAGAAAGTGATCGAAAATTATACTATACGCACATATGTCATACACGCGTTAATTCCGCCCAGTCAGAGTTGAACGTAATGAAGAGAATAACACTTACCAGGTGCGGTTATTCGTTTTTCTATTACTTGTCCTATTATATGTTTGTTGCTGTAAACAGGAGTCACCTGATTGTATTCAGCAAACATTAATGGTCACACATGCATTAATAGGCATAAAATATAACAACTTGGAAAAAGACAATTCCCGTTTTCATTAAAATCATAGACTTCCATCATCTTCACTTAAAACCAATTTGAATTGGTATAAATCTTATACGCACTTAAAATACTATACGCACATATATATTAATATTTATAATAGTAATATTTAAGGACTGGTCCGCCTCGATTAGCTGCAAAGCTATTTGCGGCCCAGTCCACCAAGAATTATCGACTAAAAGAGTTGAAATAAACTTGAAACTTGAAACTATAGAAGCTCGCATAATGATTACGAGGGATGTTTAAAAAGGAAAAAACAAAGAAGCAAAGTAATTCCAGTTACATAAAATTACCTAGGATTTCATTTTAAAAGAAAGATGATAACAAACAAGTGATGACAGTGAGAGCAGAATCTGTGATTTTAAAACGATGTTGTGATCTGTAACCCAAGTTACCTTTAAGCTAATTCCCTCACGAGGAAATATTCCTGATATCGGCAATGATGTTACGTTCTGTAAAAGAAAAGGATTAAAGAAACTATAACAAATCCCCTAATAAGCTCTTCATCCCATATAGACCCTCTTCTCAAATAACCTGCTCTTTTGAGGAGAAAGTTCTTAAGCCCCACCCTCCTTTTAAGTCTCCTTATTAGTGGCAGGTACTATTAAAGTAAAGCAGGAAATAAGGAACTTTATTTAATCAATTACCACATTGTAGACCTTCGACTTCTTAGTGTTGTATCCCGTCAGTTCGTATGTTATTTCGTAGGAACGAAAAGTAAAATTGAAGGCTGGTGCAGTCCACGAAAAATTGACGAAGAAAGTATCTGTTCCATTTTCGGCAAGATATTCACCAACTTGTAAATTCTTCACTTTGACGTCGCCATCCAGGGGAACTAAGAAGTACAAAAGAGAATGCCGTTAGACAAAATTACTCTTGCAAATTGATTTTTCCTGTTATAAAAGCCATCCTAATGCCAATATCGAAACTTTCAAATCGTGAAGGCTTCCTTCATAGCGTAGAAAGAGCGTTTTTCCTCTTCTCCTCTCTTTTTTTTTTCTTTTCATTTGTGTATTTGTGCTTCAGTTTTCTTGCTGACCTATAATTTATTTCTATTTATTGAGATGTCAACTGGCTGCCTGGCTCCGCTAGCCCTTATGGTTATTCCAGGCAGCCAGTACTCTAAACTTTTACCTTTAATTTTTTATTGTAATTTTTTTTTTGCAAGAAAAAGAGTACAAATAAAGATTGTTGTTGTTGTTGTTGTGAAAGAACACTTACAAGAATCAGAAAACGCAATTAAAGTGGCTAGAATGACAATGTCTTCGAATAGTCGTTTTGGCCATTTTGTTTTGTCTTGTTTTGTTGTTGTTGTTTGTTTGTTAATGAACAAATCGGTATTCCAAACGATTGCGCTTTTATGCATAATGTGTGTCATTTAGTGATGATGACTACTTGTGAGTCAATTTCGGTCTTTTCCTGAGGATTTGAAGAAATATGATAGTCCAAGACGGGCCTCGTTCAGAATTTACACAACGTAATTTTTACCCCATCACATGGCGTCAACATTTTATTTTCCGGATCTCAGAGAAAATGCTTTGGGGCGTACTATACTTATCCGACCTCCCCAAGTTTCATTGTTGTAGCTTCAAATGCAATGAAGATAAATTAAGGTTATTTAATTATTTCGTCCTACCAGGCGCTTTTGCATTTCCAGACACTTGTTTTCCTTTAACCCAGCCATGTTGGTATACCGGTTCAACCTAAAAGAAAAATAAACATGTTAACTTTGATCAGCACTGAATCTTGTATTGAAAAACAGGCTTTTCGAGATAGCCTGATTGGGTCAATTATAATTCGTGGGACGGTTAATCGGACGTCTGCCTGGAAAATCGAAAATGCCGTTCATTGACGTAAAACTCTACTCCTCGTAGTGTCTTTACGTTGAATTTTTTTTTTTTTGCGAATAACCCCTGGAGGTTAGGGGAATTTATCAAAATTAATGCTTACTTAGACTTGGAATGACAATCCCGTCTTGCAGAACTGGGACGCAAAGCCCGGTCATGCTAGTAACATGCAACAATTAGCTCAGCATTTCAAGTACGAAATTATTAGGCGTAATCATCTAGATGGACGCTTATAGCATTGGGCGGGATTCTTCTTGGAACCAATTGCAAATGATGGTCTCAGTTCCCCTGGTGGGATTTGACATTCACATAAACAAATCGCCTAATATCCTACTTTGATCACGGAAGTAGTACCTGATTAGCTTACCCGATAGTGGATCTGCTCTCCATGCAGTATTCCAAAAATTAAAAAGTGAGTTGCACTCTAGACAGGAACAAAACAAGTAATAACCATGGACATGTGTTGGTGATCAGACACGATTCTTGACAAACATGACAAATGTACATTTATCAACTCACTCTTTTTTTTTTTATATGTATCCGCTGCAAATTTAGCTAAATGAGCTGGGTCCACGTACTGATCGTGAGCCTCTGTAGAGTCTCTGTACTTATAACTTAAATTTGGTCCTATCGACATTGAGGTCAAATTGACAGACCTTATCATAAAATAATGGCCATGAAACAATGGAGATAGTTTATATTCGGCTAAGGAGAAGAGCCTAAGACAACTAGTTAACAAATAGGGCGAGGAGTACTGCGTTTGTGACGAAGCGTTTCGACTGAACCACTTGAATTTAGATAGAGGAGGTAACGAAACTTACGGTGTTTCCTTGAATAGCGTTGTTGCTTCCAACCTTGTACGACAACAGGTACTTAGTAAGTAAACTATAATTAAAGCTTGGCTTTTGCCAGGAAATGTTTGCAACAAAGCTGCCGCCTCCTGGTGATGGGACGAAACTGCCTGTCAAATTACGCACTGCTACTTCAACTGGAATGACATCTGTAAAGAAATGAATAAGAAACGCTATTATAACCTTTACAAACTTCTGAAACGTCTCAAGGTTTGCTGTTGGAAATGGAATAGAGTCTACAAATAGCCTCTGCTACTAGCAAATGTCGCTGTTAGTCAGTACTGGCTTGTGGAGTGGCCTGTTGGTGATTCGGCTGCTATGTTTTTATTAGAATCCTTAATTAAGGTACGATCATTCAAACAACAAGTAATTATTTTACTCCATAGCAGTTTTTTCCGCTTTGGACAGCCCGTTCAATGTAACAACAGCACTTAATTCCAAAATAAATATGTTTGCTTTTAATTCCTCGAATATAATTTAACTACGATGCGAAAGTACAATTAGGCTAACCATCCAACACTCAATGCATTGTTATAGTCAAACATTATGACTACACACCATTTAAGCTGAGATGAGATGAGATGAGATGCGGTGAAATGAGATGAAATGAAATGAAATGAAATGATCATGGCGGAGAATAGGTGGAAATAACTGTCTGAAATGATATGAAAGATAACAAATATCTGGCAATGATTATTCCAGGCTTTCCAACGTTTTTAGCTCCACGCTGGATTTGACATCATGCAATCCGTTTCCCTTCGTTTATTTTAACTTCACGTTCAAATAAAAAGGCATCCTGTTGACAGTTTTAATTAAAAATATGAGAAATGACAGTAAACTTAAGTAACTGCACGCAGATTAGTTACAAGCGTTGTCAGCAAGCTAGACACTGACCCTCAGACGGTTAGGAAACTGAAGTAACTGCGTTTCATCCTTTTACCCACTCTAACATCTCATCATCGACTTTCAGCTAAATCTAGCCACGTTTTTTTAATTTTATTTTATGTCATCCCAATGGTTTCTTAAAGAAAGTGAAAAGAAAGTGATAAACATTTCACATTGACGCTACCATATCAAAATAATGTTAATTAAATCTTTTGTACGGTTACGTTTCTGGATAGCATCCCTTAGAAAATCATGAAATAATCATATTATCCCATCTTTGAGCAGTGCATGAATCGAAAATACCCCTGCCCCTCCCATCACCTGCGTAATAGTAATGTCAATAGACAGCAGATTTAGATAGAATTAAACTTCATTAGCTATTGAAAAATTCATTGCATTTCAAAACCACTCTCAAGACACATGATTCTTTTTAGTGGGCTTCGCATTTCAAATGGCAAACTGTGATTACTGAGCGCAAATGTAACTTATCTGTGCTTTAATTATTGTATTTCAGTGGAGAAAGCTAATCTTTTTTTATTATTTTTAGCTTTCATAACTTAAGCGAACAACAGCAGTATTTTTAAAAAGTGCAAGCCCTTTAAAAAAGCGTCGAAATGTTGTTTTTGAAACCTAATCTCGAGTAAATATTTGCTAGACCCATTCTTAATTGCTCACATGTCTTGTATTGGGAAGCTGGGTCATGGGGCTTTGTCATACTCTCGAGGAGGAGGAAACCCGACATACACCGCCGCTTAGATTTCCTTTTGACTAGCTGTAGTCTAAGTACAATAATTACCAAAGCAGACATTTTACCTGGCTTCAAAACTGATCATTCCCTAATAACACTACACCTCACAAACAATACAAACCCCAGGGGTCCAGGTTTCTGGAAACTAAATACCTCCTTTTTGTTAGAAAGTGAATATGTGAATTTGATCAAGGAAACAATTAATGAAGTAGCGAATAACTACAAAAATGACACTGAAGTTGACGCTATTCTCTTTTGGGACACCATCAAATTAGAAATTCGATCAAGCTCGCTTTACTATGCTAACAAAAAAAAAGGGCCAAATGAAATCACAGGAAACCATTTTAGAGGCCGATATATTAGCTCTTCAAAAGACACTGGAAGAAAATAACGTTTCAGAAACAGAAAATACAGACATATGAAATGAATTAGATGTTAAAATCCTCAAAAAGAAGAGATCTCCAAACATAAAATCCAGGGCACGATTATAAGATCTAAGTCTCGCTGGTATAATATAGGAGAGAAAAATACGAAATATTTTCTGAATTTGGAAAAAAGACACTTTAATAAAAAATACCATCAAGAGCCTTCAGCTCGCTGACAATAGTGTCTCATTAAGACAGACAGTGAAATATTGAAAGAGGCAGTATCTTTCTACCTACCACTCTATTCTTCTTGTAGTCCACAAGCTGATGATACGTACGAGGACATAATAATAATAATAATGATGATAATAATAATAATCAACTTTATTTAACGAGGGTAGACACGTGACAGTAAAAAACTGAAAAACCAGTGGCCCTCTATCATCTTCTTTCCAGAAGGAAACAGAAGGAAACACTATAATGCTAGATGAACAGGGACAAAATGAATGTGAAGGTCTATTGACTGAAGTTGAATGCCTAGAAAGTTTGAATTCAATGAACTAAATAAAAGCCCTGGAAGCGACGGCCTACATCACAACCTATTAAACGCATTAAATTGTGCATACGCAAAAGGCCTTCTATCAATTACTCAAAGAAGAGGATTAATCACGCTTTTACCAAAAAAGAACAAACCAGCCATTTTTTTAAAGAACTGGAGACCAACTATCCTTTGAAACTGTGATTGCAAAATTGCGACCAAATCTATTGCTAGTCGAATACGTAAAGTTCTACCAAAGATTATTAACTACGACCAAACCGGCTTTCTAAAAAAGCGTTTTATTGGAGAGAACATTAGGCTTCTAGATAGTATTATAAATTACACAAATACTGAACAAATTCCTGGCCTTTTATTATTTGTCAACTTCGATAAGGCGTTTGATAGTGTAGAGTGGAGTTTTATTGAGAAAAGCCTAAAATATCATAACTTTGGACCATCCATGGTTGCGTGGATAAAACTATTCTACACCGACATTAGCAGCTGTATCCAAAACAACGGCTGGGCCTCGGAGTTCTTCACATTAAGTCGTGGTGTGAGACAGGGCTGCCCTCTTTCCCCATATTTGTTCATTTTATGCACAGAAATATTGGGTAGCACAGTAAGAAATGATGACGAGGTTCATGGAATCACAATCTTGGGTACCGAATGCAAAATTTCGCAATACGCAGATGATACGACAATGATCTTAGATGGTTCACAATCCTCATTTTCAAGAACTCTATACTTGTTTGACGCATTTGGCTTTATATCCGGCTTGAAAGTTAATTACGGTAAAACGGAAACCCTCTGGATCGGCTCATTCAAAAACTCAGACGCTATATTGTCTTCTAACAAACAAATAACATGGGCTAAAGGAAAAGTCTACGCCGTAGGAGTCTGGTTTTTGACTTTAAAAGAGAACTCTTTTTACGTTAATTTTTCCGAAAAAATTGTGAGAATAAAAAACACCCTAAACAGCTGGTCTGCTAGAAGATTAACTCTTCTAGGTAAAATTGCGATTATAAAATCTTTAGCAGTATCTCAAATTGTGCATGTTCTATCTTCTCTCTCAACGCATCAGGGTACACTTAAATACTCTTCCGTATGATTTTCTCTGGAACAGCAAAGGGGTTCAAAATTAAGAGAACGATTATGATAAAGGCCTCAAGATGATAGATATTCAAAGTTTTAACAAATCTCTAAAAATGAAGTGGGTGCAAGGCTACTTAGATAACGACAATCGTGGTAAATGAAAGCTTTTCGTAGACTTCCACCTCCAGAAGTACGGAGGGAAAATAGTGTTTTTAAGTAACCTAAAACCGCAGGATGTTCCACAGCTTAATCTAAAAGACCCTTTTTTGAGAGAAATTCTTGAATACTGGACTAGTTTAAACTACAGAGAGGAAATTCTTGATTTTAACTCTATGGGTATATGGCACAACTCACTAATTACAATAGATAACCGACCTTTCTTCTATACATCTTGGTTTAAAGCAGGGGTAAAAGAGGCTAGAGATCTACTTACTGAACATTAGACCTTCTTAAGCTATAATGCATTTGTCGCTAAATACAATATTAAAACCAACTACCTTGAGTACTTTAAAGTAATAGCAGCCTTACAACAATTCAAGAAAGTATACTCACCAGGCTTAGATAACCCATCTTCAAATAACACAGCAAGTCTTCTGTCACACTCAAATATTAACAAAGAATCTTACAGACGCTTTGCTCAATACAAGGCCTCTACGCCATTACAGAGTATAGAAAAATGGCTTTCTGAAGTGGATATAATAGGAGATTCGATCGTTGATTGGAGAAACTCTTATTATCTGCCATTCCTCTGTACAAGAGAAACAAAGCTCAGAGTATTCCATTTTAACTTTCTGCATAGACGGATTGCGACAAATGATTTTTTCTGTAAGATAGGTGTTACTGCGAGTTGCGTAACTTTTTTCCTGTTGTTTGTTACGTAACGTCTCCCATACCCATGTTCGCTAACAGTAAATTATGTATGTAAATCGTCTTTTTTTGTCACATCTTTTCGTTTTGCAGCCAGTATTTTCGTAAGTTATTCATTCGGACTTTCTACTTGTTGTAAGTTGGACCGCAGTTAAATTGTGTTTCGCAGTTCGCTGTTTGTGTTACGTATGTAAAGTCACCTATACGGTACGTTTGTATTTCAGTCGCTTGTTTCTTGTATATTTTCTAGCAATTTCATGTTTCTGTCGTCGGTACTATCTTTTAACTTTTTTATTTATTATTATTTTTATCTTTTCTTTTACAAGAACCGTTCTGGGACGGGTTTTTGCCGTTCAGACGCGTGTAATGGTGGCATAAAGTAATGAAGTAGAGTGCTGAGATAGCTTGCAGCGACTACATTGGCTCTTATCGACGAGTCTTAGCAGAATTTTCCTTCCCTGCCGGATCAAGTTCTGTGATGGCGTTAGATGGCAGGTCAGGAAACGTGCGCGGACCTTTAGTAACGCGTTGTTAGTTGAAGACGATGTAGCGCGGACTGAGCAACTAAAACGATCATTATCGGATTACAGAAGTCATTTAACGAGAGTGTATAATGAAATTGAGAGGCTGTTTCCATATTTCGATTCTCACATGGAAGTTTTGAAGAGAAAGATTACGTTGGATGGCCTGTTCGCAAGATAGAGTGCGAAGGCTAAGGATCTTTTGCATTCGATTAGAGATCCAGACAAGTACGACCGGGCATTGCAAGATCATACACGTGAGTTAGAGCTGAAACGCCTTTTTCACGAAGAGTTCGCTTTGTGGTTTCAGAGGTCCCGCGAAATTGCAACTCCGGACGCTGAGCTGTTTCCCGCTCCATGCGAAGGAGCACGTGGTATTCCTCGCGACACTGTTTTGGAAGATCAGCCACATCCGTATGTTCCTTGCGAGACTCCTCTTGAGAGATCTGCACAGCGTCCACGGGACGGTACTCGAGACCCATTTTCTCGGAGTCCACGCGGGAGTTCACGCGCGGTTTGACGAGGCGTAGATCTGCAGGGTTCACGCGAGAGTTCGCGCGATTTACCTCCGGATGACAAATCAGCCCTGTTTACTTGTTCATATACCGGGGAATCTCGTGGTGGCTCAAGAATTAGTAAAACTTCACAATCATCTAAAGTAAAACTCGCGATTGCTAGACTTCAAGTAAAGAAAGTTGAAGAAGAGCAGAGACTCTTGAGTCGCCAGCAACAGTTAGAACATGAAAAACAGCGTTTGGAAATGGAAAAGGAGCTGCTTGAAACCAGATTCGAGGCTGAACAGGCTCAGATCGAAGTGGACTTTAGCGTTACAGCCGGAATTCTGAACACACATTTGAGACTCTTAAACGCGTACCTAAGCAAACGTCTCGTGAAGCTGTTGGAAAATATCTCCAGTCCTTTGAAGGTGGTCCATATCCCCCGAAACAATCTCTTGGAATATTGTTTGGTTTGCAGCCGAGGGAACGTGATTTATCGGGCATGAATCTAAAGCAACAGGCAAGGGAACAGAAGCAAATTGAACCAGTCCTTGGAGCCTCGAACCTTCAGCGCCTCCTGAGTAACCAGCAGACAGAAACGGTTCGGTTCTAAGCCTCTGATTTTGAGAAACTTGAAATGCCTAAATAATTTGATGGTGATCCCAGGAAGTACCCTCGTTTTATAAAGAGCTTCGAAATCAATGTGGAACGGAGAGTTGTTGAGGATGACGTAAGGCTCTCCTACTTGATTCAGTTTTGCACAGGTATCGCAAAGGATGGAATTGAGAACTGTGTTATTTTGCCTGCAGAGCAAGGTTATCGCGAGGCGAAAGACATTTTGCGCAAGAACTTTGGCCAGAAACACGTTACTGTTCGTGCGTTTATTGAAAGAGTGGTTAAGGGCCCTCGAATTCGTCCATCGGAAGCTGAGAAGTTGTCGCAGCTAGCAAGAGACATGAGAATCTGTGCGTTGAATTCTGAGCATATGCGCTATAAAGCAGACATCAACTACATGGACACTCTTAAAAGGATCGTCATGCGCCTTCCTCCTCATATCCAGGCCACGTGGGCAGAAGATTCCAGCAAACTGATTGAGGCTGATATTGAACCTGAGTTCTCCCACCTCACAGAGTTCGTGGAAATAAGAGCCGCTGTGGCGAATACTGCGTTTGGGAAGTTAGTCGACGCTAGACCAAACGGAGATAAAGAATTCACGCCTAGTCGGAAGGGGAAACAAGAAGACCGTCCTCCAGTGAAAGTAACTTCTCTCGCTATGCAAGTGGTAAATGGTGCCCAGTCCCCACTTCCAAAGAAAGCTCTTGGCTCGAGACAAAATGCAACTCAGCCGGAACGCATCACTGCCTGTTTTGTTCTGCCAAGGCAGCCATGACCTAGAGCGATGTTTCAAGTTTAGAGGCAAGTCCTTCGAAGAGCGCAAGAAGTTTGTGATGGCTGAAAGACTGTGCGTCAATTGTTTGAAGCCAAACCACTTCGTAAGGCGGTGCAGATTTTTCAGAGCGTGCCTCATTAGCGGTTGTGGGAAACGTCATCACTCGCTGTTACATCCTTCTCCAGAGGAGAGACTCACTGAAGAAACAACCCAACCTGTCAGCAGGGACGCAGCAGATGCACCTGGTGTAAACAGTACGGTTACTGTTGACAGAGATAGTTTCCAAGGCCAGTGTGCAGCTACTGGTTCCGGAAAGCCTCGAGTGAGCCTGCGCATAGTCCCTGTGAGAGTTACTGGCACAAATGGCGGTCCCGAGATAGAAACGTACGCTTTCCTAGATGAAGGCTCGGATATCACTCTCTGCTCCACCAGTTTGGTACAAAGCTTGGGTTTGTCTGGGAAGCCCCTGACGTTCTCTCTTACGACTGTGAACGAGGAAGACCGTCCAAGAAGTGGATTTGAAGTGGAGTTAAATGTGAAGGCTCTCAAGTCAGACGATGGTATACATTTGGATAAAGTGTGGACAATCGAACATCTCCCGGTATCCAGACAGAGCATACCATCTGATGAAGATGTACGTGGGTGGTCTCACTTACGTGGCATTGAATTTCCGAAGCTTGATGGCAAGGTGGTGGATATCCTTATCGGTAACGAGAACCCTGAGGCGCGCACTGGGTGTTCGAACAACGATGTGGTAAAAGGAAACAGCCCTTTGCAGCCCGTACGCTTCTAGGATGGACGCTTATTGGTCCAATGGATCGTCGAAAGAGCTCAGAGGTTCACGTTAATTTTATAGGTGGTGGTCAAGAAATAATCTCAAGCCAGCTGAAGAGGCTGTATGAAGCAGACTTTAACGAATCCCTACCTAGTGCGAAACAAGCCATGTCAGTTGAAGATCATCGAGCTCTGAAGGTTCAGTTTGCATGAGAGATGGTCATTATCAATTACCTATTCCGTGGTGCTTTAAGTCTCCTTGACTACCAAACAATCGAGATGTTGCTGTAAGAAGAATGAAGTTCCTTGCGAAGCGTTTCCAGAAGGACGCATCCCTTTTTGAGAAATACACGTCAACGATTGATGATTACATCTCGAAGGGCCACGCCAGGATGGTTCCCGATGACGAAGTTGATGCCACCGACAAACCACTGTGGTACTTGCCTCATCACCCGGTCTTTCATCCACAGAAGCCGGGGAAAGTAAGAGTTGTCTTTGACTGTGCAGCACGATTTGGAGATACATCTTTGAATGATCAACCCCTCCAAGGACCGGATTTAACGAACAATCTCGCAGGTGTCCTACTCAGGTTCCGGCAAGAACCCGTGGTGCTGATGTCGGATATAGAGCAAATGTTCCACCATGTACCTGTTGCACCGGATGATTGTCATGCCCTTCGCTTTCTTTGGTGGAAAGACAGCAACCCGTCTAATCATCTTTTCGACCATCAAATGCTGGTTCATCTGTTTGGTGCCACGTCATCGCCGTGTTGTGCCAGTTCCGCACTCAGGAGGACAGCACATGACGTCGTTTGACGTCCAAACGATTGACACGGTGAACCGTAAGTTCTATATTGATGATTGCCTGAAATCGGTCGCCACTATTTTTGAAGCTAAGAGGTTAGTGCAGCAATTGACAGATTTGCTTTCCAAAGGGGGCTTTCATCTAAACAAGCAACTGCCGGGAGGTCCTTGAATCCATACCGGCTTCGGAGCGTGCGCCGTCTGTGATGAGCCTGGATCTTGAAGACTTGGATCGTGCCTTAGGTACCCAGTGGGATATTGAGAAGGACACATTAACCTTTCGAGTCTCCGAAAAAGAGGTCCCAGATACGAGAAGAGGAATACTGTCCTTGGTATCTGGTTTGTACGATCTGTTAGGTTTCGCACCTCCACTTGTATTACCAGCCAAGATGCTTCTCCAAGAATTGTGCAAGCAAGACTTCGGCTGGGACGACGAAATTCCCGATGAAAAGCTAACGGAATGGCGCAGCTGGGTGGAGAATCTTCCAAAACTGAAGCTTGTCAGCTGGCCGCGCTGCCTGAGGCCTCGAGGATTTGGCGAGCTTCGAAATGTCCTGCTTCACCACTTCAGTGATGCATTGGAGAAAGGATATGGAGCAGCTTCGTATATTCGTCTCGTAGATGATGCAGATCGAGTTCACAGTGGACTACTCCTTGGAAAGTCACGAGTAGCACCCTTGAAGGCCATTACCATCCCTCGATTGGAGGTGACCGCTGCTACAGTTGCTGTAAAGTTGCACAAGTTTCTTGAAGACGAACTCGATCTGCTAGTCCACAAAGCAGTGTTTTGGACAGACTCGATGATAGTGCTCCAGTACATACGAAACGAAGCCAGAAGGTTCCAAACCTTCGTAGCTAACAGGTTGTCAATCATTCACGATGCTTCCTTACCGTCCCAATGGCATTATGTCGACTCACAATCAAATCCCGCGGACTACGCCTCTCGTGGATTGTCAATTCTCGAAGAAGAGAAGTTTCAGTGTTGGCTTAACGGTCCAGCTTTCCTCCGCACAGATGAGAGTGAATGGCCACAACCCCCAGTTCAGATACCCGATTGTTGTGAAGAGGACCAAGAATTGAAAAGGAGAAAGCCACAAACCCACCTGGTACTGAGGGAAGATATTCTAGAGCAATTACTTCGGGAACATTCCTCTTTCTACAAGCTTTAAGTGTCCGTTGGTTGGTTGCTTCGTTTCAGAGAATACCTCAAGTCGCGTGTGTCCAAGGTGCCACCACGCAAAGACAACTTAACGTTTGGAGAAATTTCCGAAGCAACGAGAGCAATAGTCCGAGTTCTTCAAGCGCGTACTTTCCCGAAAGAACTGGAAATCTTGTCTAAGAAGCAGTTAACGACTTCACCGGATTCGAGCCGCTCACGATCTTCCAGGAAAGAGTTGGCACGTGTCGGTTACCTTAGTCCTTTACGAAAACTTAGCCCATTCATCCACAATGGGGTTATATGCATCGGAGAACGTCTTGAAAGAGCTCCTATTAGTTTTGATGCGAAGCACCCAATGATCCTCCCTGGCAAGAGTTGCGGCACCAACTTGATCATTAAAGAGTATCACGAAGCAGAAGGCCATGTGGGAGCAATCCAGGTCTTAACCAGTATTAGACGGAAGTTTTGGATCCTACAAGGACACGCAGCTGTTCGGTGTGTTGTTGGTAAATGTTTTAAATGTCTTAGATGGAATGCTATCCCATGCCAACAAGTTATGGCGCCTCTTCCCAGTTCCAGAGTGACTCCACAATCGCCTCCGTTTTCTTCCGTGGGAGTGGATTACTTTGGTCCAATACTACGGGTGCCTGTTCACGTGTTTGGCTGTCCGAGCTGTGCATATCGAGATTGCGCACGACCTAACCAGTGATTCCTTTATTCAAGCCTTCTCCAGGTTTGTCAGTAGACGTGGTCCACCAGTGGAAGTCTTCAGTGACAATGGAACCAACTTTAGAGGTGCAGAAATGGAAAAAGAACAGCTCTGGGGAACTGGAATATTGACCGAATCGACAACTGTCTCAGGAAGCGAGGAGTGTCATGACATTTCAACCCACCGTTGGCAAGTCATGCTGGTGGAATCTGGGAAAGAATTATTCGCTCTATACGCAAGATTCTTCACTCACTCCTTGGTGATCACTTGTTCGATGATGAGGCTCTCCTCGCCTTCATGGCAGAGGTCGAGAAAATCCTTAACTACCGTCCTCTTACGACACCGTCAAGTGACCCGAAGGACCCTGACCCCTTGACTCCAAGTAAATTACTACTACTTCGTCCAAATGTTTGTGAGTCCCCAAGTGGATCTGACAATGTCGTATCGTATGCCTCTAAACGTTGGAAGCAGGCCCATTATTTGGCAGACGTATTTTGGAAACGTTGGTTACGTGAGTACTTACCAACTCTACAGCTAAAGCAGAAATGGATTCGTCCTCGCCCAAACGTTGCTGTTGGTGACTTAGTTCTTGTTGTCGACGAGGCTTCTCCTCGCGGGCGCTTGCCAAAGGGGATTGTGCAAGAAGTATTTCCCGACAGGCATGGAGTTGTGAATTGTGGAACGAACTTTGGAGGAAACATTGACTCAACTCAAACGAGCTTAAATGAACTCAAACAGTGCTTAATTAAGTTTAATTAGTTTTGGAAAGGCGTTATCATGTGCGCCTAATACTTAATTATGTATGTAAATCGTCTTTTTTTTGTCACATCTTTTCGTTTTGGAGCCAGTATTTTCGTAAGTTATTCATTCGGACTTTCTACTTGTTGTAAGTTGGACCGCAGTTAAATTGTGTTTCGCAGTTCGCTGTTTGTGTTACGTATGTAAAGTCACCGATAAGGTACGTTTGTATTTCAGTCGCTTTTTTCTTGTATATTTTCTAGCAATTTCATGTTTCTGTCGTCGGTACTATCTTTTAACTTTTACAAGAACCGTTCTGGGACGGGTTTTTGCCGTTCAGACGCGTGTAATTGTGGCATAAAGTAATGAAGTAGAGCGCTGAGATTAGCTTGCAGCGACTACAATAGGCATAAAACAAGTGGACTCTTGTTCCTTCTGTGGGGAAACTACTGAAACTTTGGTCCACCTGAAAGAACTCTGTCAGATTGGTTAACACTAAAAGGAGGAGTGCCCCAAGGAACTAAATTGGGTGTAATCCTCTTTACGGTGATGACAAACAAACTGCTGTCTGACTGGCGGCTGCGCATCAAATACGTCGATGATACCAGTGCTCTCGAAATAATTCCAAGGAACTCTCCTAGCTTACTTCATGTTGTAGCCTCAGACATTCACAATTTCGTCATTGCTCATAATATGAGACTCAACCCAACCAAGTGTAAAGAAATGCATATTAATTTCTTACGCAACTCTAATTGTCTCATTAACCCGATAATAATTGGCGGCAATGTCATCGAGCGTGTCAATACCTATAAGATCTTAGGAGTTATTATGGACAATGACCTGAAGCGGAACTGTCACGTTGATTGCATTATTAAGAAAGCTTGTAAGAAGTTATACTCCCTTAGAGTTTTGCACAGAACCAGGGTGAGCCAACCCAACATCTTGAGGATATACCTTAGCACAATTCGGTCAGTTTTAGAGTATGCTTTACTAGTCTGGCAGGACATCCCTGCTTACCTGTCCGAAGCCATAGAGAGAGTGCAAAAAAGGGCGCTTAACATAATCTACCCCGAGGCAGAGTCATATGCTCATGCCTTACGGTTAGGCAAACTAGATAGGTTAGATGATAGAAGAGTACACTTGTGCTACAAATATATGGCGAAAATGAAGTCCCCCAGCCACCCTCTGCACCACCTGCTTCCCAGTCCACTACTAGACGCGCCTAACTGCACCTTGAGGCAGAAAACACAAAAGTATTATCTTTTCCGGAACATGCAGGTCTGTAGGACAAAGAGAGTGGAGGACTTTTTTACATTTAAATATTTTAAGTGATTCAATTGTTATCATTGTTATAACTGTAAATTACTATATTTTAGATAATATTTGCCTTACATTGTAAAATATACTCGATAATTCAGTTCGTTTTACTGCAAGAGAGTTTTATTAATAAACTACTTCATAAAACATTACTTGAATGGTTTTTTGTGAAACACAATTTTCTCTCTCCCTCTTTCTGCCTAGGTTTAGTTGGAAATGTATCGAATTTACTTCTATGCCACCTACTACTTATTGCTAGACACTACATATATACCTGTAACTTAAAGAACTCCTTACCTAAGCTGCAATTATATATACAAATACAGTTAACCTCCATAAAAATTGAAAAGAAGATAGCTCTGGATAGCAACACCCTTAATTCTTTTAAAAAGAAGTGGAACCCATTGAAGGACGCCCTCCAGTACTAAAATAATTACTTATAATTTTAGGAATTAATTATAAAGATTGCTAGCTACTAGAAGTAAGCGGTTTTGTAATGTTGCTATATAGGTATTAGCGTAAGTATATGCAAGAATTGTTAGTAGTGAAAGATGTTGTATTTTATAGCGTTAGCGATACAGCATCCTTGTAATGAAATGTAAGAATCGTATGGTGAAGATGGTTTAAGTAGAAGAGTAAATATTGTATTGTACTGTAAGTAGCGTAAGTATTGTATCGTATTTTAAGTGGAGTAAGTATCGTGTCGTATTGTAAGTAGGGTAAGTACAATGTAGGTAACTATGTGTTCTTGCAATTAAAAAAAAAAGTTTCATAATCTTAAAATAAAACTTCACATTCTAAACCAGGACGTTTGATGAAACACGGAAGACATTCGCGATGGCCTTAGCCGGCCATCATTCCATGCATGGAGGCAATTGACGAAGATTCGTCGAAACCAGTCGCTTCATACTGTAACCTACCGAAACATTTCAGAAGCACATGGCAGCCTACAGGTGCACGAATTTCTAAATTATGGTTACGTCGTAGGTTTCATAACCTTAAAATAAAACTTTACTTTCTAAATAAGGGCGTTTGCCTTTCCACCAATAGTGTAGCTCTGCTGCCAACCACACTTACGCCGCACGCAACCCACAAACCCTAGAGTGCAGCACTTAATGAGATCTTTGGAGTCAAGTGAAAATAAATTGTTGCAGACAGACATACTGGCAGACAATCACACAAACTTTCAGACAAAGCCGGACAGTCAGAGACAGATGGATCAGGCAAAGACAGAACGACACACTGTCACACAGAGAATGACTGTAACAGTTAGAGTGATACAGCAGGTCGGACAGAGGGACAATCAGACCAAAACATAATCAGTGAGCGAGTAACGCATGTCACGAGCGGAGGAACGCGTGACCTGAAGGAGTACATGAACAAAAATTATGACAAATGAATGATGGCATACAGAAGGATAGCATACAGTGCAAATGGCTAATGGATGGCTGGCTAGCTGAGTGGCTGGATGTTGAGGTGGTGGATTGATGGCACTATGACGTCAAAATGAATGAATGAATGAATGAATAGATACCGACAACGTTTGATTAGCAAGCGTATTTCTTCAGTGATATTTTTTGTACTTACCAGGGGTAGTTATATTAATGGAGTTCCAAGCTGACCAAGGAAGATTGTCTCGGAAATTTACTCTGACCTGTTAAAATGAAATGACTTCTTTCATGTATAACAAAGTGTATGCGTTAAATATAGTTCGCTGTGTTTGCAAATACGCCATCAGGTGACTGATGCGATACATAGGCATTCCTCAAAACAGTAACCCGATGAAAATTAGTCGCAAAAATGCAAACGGTATTTTCTCTCAAGTCAAACGGCCATTTCGGCGGCTTGGTTTAATGCTATTATGAAGATTTGCTTGAAATTCATTTTCGAGTTTGCTATCTTTGCTTTAAGGCGTACCTGAATTTGATATGTCGTCCCTGGTAATAGATCTTTTAAGGTGTATCTAGGATGTTGCTGCAAAACGAATAAATTTCAATCAATATAGAAAACACAGCAACCGAAAACTTTTGAAACATCGAACTAACTGAAACCATCAAAGAAGTGACTGCAAAATAAACGGTGCAAAGAAATTAAATACTGAAGTGATAATCCGCTCCCTCCCCTCCCTACACACCACACACACACACACACACACACACACACACACACACACACACACACAAAAGAAAAGGAAAAGGGAAGAAAGAAGTTATATGTCAATAATCGTAGATCTGAGCAGCTTACCGAAGAACCGTGACTTTGATATACAAAGCCAGTATTTGCAGTGGGACGTTCAATCATGGTTTTTACAACGTAGCTTTGCACTTCCTTGAATGGATAAACTGGTGGGTCCCATATAACTGCCCCATTAAACCTGTAGTCCGCTTGTGGCGCCAAAGGTCCTCTAAGTCGCACATTGCGAACGATACGATCTTCGATGGGTGCATCGGGTGGATCAACTTAATACAGAAAGAAGGCAAACATGTAGAAATGGTAAATATGAAGGCAGTGGTTATTGTGATTATCGCTACCGCTATCGCTGTTTACTGTAAACCGTATTTAGTTTTAGAATGGAAAGAAAACTTAGGGGACACGTAAAAATTTTGAAACTAGTTTTTTTTTTCCTGCCAATTAACTTGTTTCCTCATTCAAGACTTACATTGGTAACAGAGGCTCGTAGGAAAATCTGTGATGTTTTGGCAGCCTGAAATGTGAATGGAGAGGCCATTAACAACAGAAACTAAAACTTCTAATTCGGAGTTGCACATACAAGTCCCTCTTCTTACTGTGAGGATGGGTTATTGCAGTCCACAAACGTACCCAGCTGTTGCTCTTTAATCTTTAATCGTGTACTCCTAAATCAGTCTTCACTATACTATGAGTCTCTACCCAAGCCTAAATTTGTGATAGGACAGACCACAGCAACGGAAACTACGTTCCCTACATGAGTGATACTAAGACAGCGAGTTGTTCAGCTGCGGTTAGCAGTGGGAGTGCGTTGAAATATGTTTGCCCTGCCCTAAATTGCCAACTGTTAATTTCGTTAACATTCAAAGAGAAGAGGGTTAACATTAAAGGGCTAAAGCTTCTCACACGCTACGATGACGTAGATCGTCTCAATTTGAGTAGTCAACTTCCTGAATTTTATTGCAAAATAATCGAACACTGGCAATATTTAATAGCTTCCAATATAAAGATAGTTATGGAGTCCTCGAACAAGTATCTTTGGAATTATAAGGCGTTTGTTAGAATATCACTTGGGATAAGAAATCAATATACTTCCCGCAATGGCATCAAGAAGTAATTCTGAAGGTTAAAGATGTCTTCGACACCCAGCGAAATTGTTTCTTGACCCTCAACGCATTTCTCAATAATTTTCATGTAAGTTACAAATTTTCAGTTACAATACTTCGGTCTAGCTAACTCTATCTCCAAAAGTTGGGAAAATTTACATATATATATATATATATATATATATATATATATATATATATATATATATATATATATATAAATACTTGTTTCCTGGGTAGAATGTATTTCTTAGAGCGCTCAACTCATTTGATTGAGGAGCATTCACTAATCGTTGAAGTTGCCTGATGAGTGTGGTCATATAATTTTGAACCATACGAAACAGCACTGTCGCAATAAAACGATGATTCCTCCTGAAGCCTGAACTCCTGTGAAGTTATATATATATATATATATATATATATATATATATATATATATATATATATATATATATATATACTGTATATGAAGGAGACCCTAAACCTATACACCCCAAATGATCATATTTTAATTGAATAAATGTTTGAAAGAAACTTTGCCCTAAGCGGGATTTGAACCCACGTCCCCCGTTACTAGTCGGGTGTGATGACCACTACACCATCAGGACAACCATGCTGGCAACACGGCAATCGAAGATGTGATTTACATCATCGAAGATGTGGTAGCCCGGGAAATTATTCTTTCAAGGTGGCAAGGCAGGGGAAGCCTATAACTCCATTTGAAACCCAACTAAGGATCAATTACTGATGCACGACCGAAGTCAACTTAGTGGATGACAAAGGAGGATCCAATTACGGATACAGGCTTATTTCAATAAATTAATACTGTATATGAAGGAAACCCTAACCCTATACACCCCAAATAATCATATTTTAATTGAATAAATGTTTGAAAGAAACTTTGCCCTGAGCAGGATTTGAACTCACGTCCCCCGTTACTAGTCGGGTGTCATGACTACTACACCATCAGGACAACCATGCTGGCAACACGGCAATCGAAGATGTGATTTACGTCATCGAAGATGTGGTATCCCGGGAAATTATTCTTTCAAGGTGACAAGGCAGGGGAAGCCTATAACTCCATTTGAAACCCAACTAAGGATCAATTACTGATGCACGACCGAAGTCAACTTAGTGGATGACAAAGGAGGATCCAATTACAGATACAGGCTTATTTCAATTAATTAATACTGTATGTGAAGGAAACATATATATATATATATATATATATATATATATTTATTTATTTATTTATATATACGGTTGAAAGCGCTTGCTGAGCCAACGAAAGAACTAAAAGGAACTAAGAAAGAACTAAAAGATCACTGATGATTCACAGTCCTGATTCGGCGAATAATAAAAACCACTTAAAAAGAGACCAACAATGGACAACTTTTGCTTCAAAAAAGATAAAAATTTAAAAATTTATGAATAAAAAACGTTTTGGTCTCTCGACCTTTGTCAGTTACAAAGAGAATGTTAAAAACCTACGACTTAAATACGATTTTACAGCAATGATTACAAATTACATACAGGTTACGTAACTAAGACAATGATAGTGGTAACGAAAATGAAACAAAAAACAATAGGTGTACAAAAAGTATGAAACAACTACGGTAGATTAACAGGATGCGAAATAACAAAAAATAATAAAACTAGTGATAAATGTTATGTAATTGTCACAGCGCGACAGGTTCCCCATCAAGGGCCTCTGAATCACCATACCTGTCAGTATCACAACAAAATCCCTAAAGAGGGCCCTTAAACAATAAGTAATAATTTCCCAACAAAGAGCCTGTGAATGACCTGGCTAGCATAAAAATAACAGAATCCCCAAAAGAGGGCCCCTGAGCGTTGAAACAACTACAAGTGCTAAAGATTACAATTAATGAGTCGGTACGCCCTGACTTATTAAAATATATATAAAAATTAATTCACTGCCAATGCGCACCTTAAGAAAATCGCAACCTATTGTCCAAACTCTGCTGAAATTAAGTATAATGGCTGTTGTTTTTTTAATGAAATTCTTGTCTTTTATTAAGTCCATAAGGTGAAAGGGAAAACAACTGCGCACTCCAGTATATATGCTTCTTTCGTAATTAATAACTGTTCAGTGTTTTCGGACGTGTTAGTTTGGATTTGATCGATACATTGAAATGTAAAGTCCGATAGCACGTGTGGAGTTCGGTTGAAGTGCGTGGCGACCTCGCAAGTCTTCTTATTGGTTCTCATGGATGATTTGTGATTTCTAAATCGAACTTTAAATTCCGTGGTGGTCGAGCCAACATACTGGAGATTGCATTTCTTACAATGATTTGCAGAACTGTTGTCAGAGCGCTCAATAGAAAAACTAGGGCATAAATATTTGAAGACAGTCTGATCAACTACTGAAGATTTGACTTGGCATATTTATTACTATATAGTTTCGTACCGCACAACCTGTACGGCACTCATCAGATAAATAGCCAAATGTAAAATTACAACATAAAGCTGGTAACTATATATACAGGATGAGTGGAAAAGTATAAGGTTACAACGGTTGCTACTTCTAAACAATAGACGCTTACAATCCGCGTGACAATGGAAGTAAGCGTGACACTGACATTTATTTACATTTAGTTTAAATTTACAACGGTTTCTGTTTCGGATAAACAACGGACACATTAAAATGGGAGTTATTACGTGCCAGCTTTGAAATTTTTGAGGAGAAATTTGTTTGCGTGTCTACAGGAAGTAATAAGTTCATTACGTTTCTTTAATGTGGCTAAATCAGGCCTGCAAATTATAAAATACTTCTCCCACAGACACAAATTACATCGATTGGAAGCGGGGTTGTACGGAGAACCTTGCTTTAAGATCTTCCAAGATATCCTAAAACCTGTTTTAATGTCTTTCAACTGCCAAATGTGCTTATTGAGTTCTGTGTTGAGTCTCTTGCTTGGATTGGTGAAAGAAGCTTTGTGGTTTGTAAATCTGGTTTTAAAGTAGTTTTCAGTTAGGCCTACGTAGGTTTGGTCGGGCTTATTGTCTTCAGATATCACTGTTGCCTGATAGACAACGGACTCTTTGAGGCAATTGTCAGCAATAGGGCAGTCAGCCGGTTTTCTGCAGTTGCATGTTCTCTGCGACGGTGGCGCGTTCTTCCTCAATAAGAATGACTTGTTATGGCCGTCGATGGTTTGTTTGACGTTAAACATGCAGCTGTAGCTGGTTTTAACTGTGTTACGATATAAAGATCTTATGTAACACGTGACCATTTTTGGAATTCTTCCTCCATGATCTTGAGGAAAGCCCGTCCTACGTTGGTGGCGACATTTCTGCTATATGGAGGGTTGTACCAAATGATATCTCTGTGGCGATTCTTTCTGTTAGAGGTTACAGGATCTGCTACACTTGGAGGATGGAATTCAAGACGGCGTTTGTGTCCGCTGTTTTCAAGAGCTTTCTGATAGAGTGGTGCTGCTTTGTTGAATGACTCTTCGTCATATGAAATCTCAGACCAGCCGGTTGTTGATGGACTTTGGTATGTTTTTGATGATCTGCGGTGGATGGTTAGATTTCTTGTTGATGTAAAGTGGGATGTTGTTGGCTTAGTGTGGGGCATGTATTTTCCGTTAGTTAAGTGAAGGGTGACGTCGAGGAAGTTAACGATTTTCTTGTTGGCTTCAATGGTAATTCTAAGGCCAAGTTTGCTGAAGATGGCGCACAGGTCTTTCTTGATGAGCTCTACTTGGCGTGGTGGTGCGTTGGTTACTCCAAGGCCGTCATCTCTGTATAAGCCGAAGTTGTTGCCATGATTCTCATTTTCGTTTTCTAGCAAGTCATCGAAGGCTAGGTGTGCCTGAGTAAACTCTTCTTTCATCAAATCCAGATTGTCTCTTTCTTTCTCCGACTCCTGTGCGGGCATAAATTCCAGCGACTTGTAAATTCTATCTATGTGTTTTCGCAACATAGCTTCAGTTTCTCTCCTTCTCGTGCCACGAAGATCCATTTGATAAGATTTCCCTTTCTCTGTGACGTTTCGTTCGTAAGACCTTCGCAAACTGCGTGTAAGAATGCTCTTGCTCAACAAAGACTTTCGTATTGCGCAATGAAATTGAAGAGACATCATCTGTGTCTAGAATCTCTTTAACCACGAAACTCTTCGGAGTGCCGTCTTGTGCCCAAGAACTACTAGTGTCACTCATTTCAACCAAACCAGTTTAATCCAAGCCAAGGGCGTCGAATTGTGATATTTTCTGTTACGGCATGTGACAGACAAGGTCGAATGGAACACCAAGTAACGTCACGAACACGCTAGAAAAATACCAATCCCCGAGAACAAGGTCGGGGATACTTTACCGAGACCAACAACCACTTGTGATTCCGAATTTATTGGATCAGATTAAATCTCGTAAACTGAAGATCAAATTAAGTAGAAAAAACTAATTACAAAATATCTAAGGGACAAACAAAGCGTAACTGAACCTCGTACTCAGCACGCAATAACTAAAGGAACTGAATATACAAAGCTAGACAAACTAAGAGCCACCACAAAGATAAAACAATATACGGCTAAATTCAATACAAAATAACATAAATGAAATGTAACTGGCAGGCTAAATAGAAAGGTTGGACGCAATCAAAGGAGAAACCAAGATACAAAACGTGGGCATACCTAATTCATCTTGATAGATACAGACTTTATGCAAGATAATCTCTTAACTGAATGGCCGTGTAGAGCGGAAAAAGATAGGATATAAAACAGAGAAAATGACTTACATATCGATCCCGCAACGCCGATGGCTTGATTTACGAAGCTTAAACTGGGTTGCCTTGAACCGCGCACAAGATCACAAATCAAAGAAATAATATGAAACCACCTTTTGAAAACTGATACTGAGAAATGAATACACCTATAGTGGTAAAACAGTAACGCAAGGCCAAAATCACGCAACCGAAAGTAACAGCCTGGTTTATGCCGTAATTAATGATCTCAGCTGGGTATTGTTTCTTCAGGAGGATTTGTTTGAGATCGTGAAGGCGCCGTTTTCCTTATGTCCTGGTTCTCAACAATCATACATATCCTCCGTACCAGGTTGTATGGGATGTTATTTTTAGCGTGTCATGGGTGACTGGATATATATGGGAGATATTGGAATGAATCCGTCGGTTTATAATAAATATCGGTTGTTAGGTGAGTATTGTCTTTTCATAAACAGCAAATTAGATACCCGCACACACGTATTCCAGGAGTCAGCAGGCATATTAGAGAGATTAAGTTCGAGGTTTTTCGGCTTTTCCCGCGAACGCGAACGTCAAGAAGTCACGTGACCAGTGCCTTGCCGTCAGGTTTGCGGTTTGAGGTTCACGTTTGTACCACACTCGTAGACCACACTCTAGAGGTAAGTGATTTACCGCAAGGTTTTTGCACCCTAAAACATCACAATCCCACGTTTGAGAGGAAATGCTACCTTTTAGAACTCTTTCGCTTATTGATTATCGAATTCTTTTTCATAGACACGTAATTTTGAAGACGATTTCTCAGCTCAGATAGAAGTGAACGAATGAATGAAAACAAACATGGCGGCGGCTATTTGTTGTTAGAACCAACCACGAATCTTAAGCCCCGAATATGGGCAGACGGTTAACGTAAAACCGCTAACCGCAAACCGCGGTTTGCCGTTTGCGGTAAGATGGCCAAACCTGTATCTTAATCTCTCTATTGATGAATGTGCTGCGGGATTGAAACCTCAGTTCACTATCTTTCCGTTTTATAAAATCCTCAGCCCTCAGAGGGCATGAGAAAGAACAAAGAGAGGTTTTTTTTTTTTTGAAGTATAAACCCATTCTTAAAAGGACTACATCATCCAACGCGCATGCGCGAGTTAGTCAGAAAGCTTTTGAAAACGTTGGCCGAACTTTTTCAAATCCTGTCGAAGGTTCCAAGTAGTCGATTTCACCTGTTTGAATCGCGTTAATCTTGAGGAAAATTGAGGAACATTTTGCTCACAGTCAATCTTAAGTAAATACAGACGGTGTTTGTAGCAATATTTCTTTGAGATTTGGCTTTGGAAGAATCATTTTCGTGGAATTGTGATGTCTACTAGGGGCGGTCGACGTGCTGGCAGCGGGCGAAAGGGAATTTAAGACAGCAACGCCATAAGACGCAAAGTTTCGGAACGTGGACATCAAAGGATTTGACTGGATTGTTTAATTTCTTCTTGGGTCACGGCGAAATTAAAGTGCGGTTATTCCACCTATTCCAAGTTCGGGGGCATCTTCTTCGATGCTTTGCATTTGATGAGACATTCAAGCTTACCGGCTTTTTTACATTACTTTTTCTTCGTGTCAAAAGTACATAAATTGTTGCAGTGCACTTTTGCAGTTTTGCAGGGGCAATCATTGGTTTTTGAGGTAGTTTTTCGAGTACAAGTATTCTTGCAGTTGCAAGGATTGGCCTAAAAACCAAAGGAAAACAAAGTAAATCATTGTCATCAAAACATGTTACCGCAATCGATCCGAAGAGAGAATGACAGCAGTTTTCACGTCAGACAACATACAACGCGAACAAACCGGCTAATCTCACCACATTACACGCGCTTTCGACGACAGCAACGTCAGTTTCCATGATTTCGGGAAAAAAAAAACAGGTGCGTAAATTCTTTTCTCCGCGTTGTATGTACGTGTTGTCGGCACGTGAGAAACAATGATAGGCGTCTAGGCGAGCGAGACTGTTGTGATGAGCTGTGTGCAAATTAGTGCCAGCCGGTCCCTACTGCGCATGTGCTACAGCCGACATACTCCCTTTAAGGTGGCTCCCTATAGTTTTTTGACCGCGCGCGAGCTGCTGACCAAAATCGCGCGATGGCGCGAGCTTTCAAGGTGTGCGCGAGTATCGCGCGCGGAACCACGCAGTAAAATGTCAACAAACATGGCGTCTCGATTTTTCAAATTTGTTTTCCGTAAAAATTGCGTGAATTTCTTGTCCCTTCAAAACGTATATCGGTTAAGTAGAAGACCTTATCTTTCGCTAAGTATTGTAAGAAAAAGAGCTACGAGATATGCCCTAGTGTACGATGATATGCCCGAGTTTTCAGATAATCATGCGAGTGACTCGCGATCGCACGGTGGAGAAAGCAGTAAATTGCCGCAATTATTTACAGTTCTTGGGTTTGTATGTGCAGCAAACACAGAAAAAAGAGAAGAGGAAAATCAGTCAAGAGTCATTCAAGATGTCACTCCTCTGAGTCGTCTTTTTAACATGCGCAGTGCCAATGACCGATTTGGGAAAGGCCGGAAAAAAAAGACGTCGGTCCTATGAGAGAGGGTTTGAAAGACTGGACAGCGAAAAAGAAACTTACTCTTGAAATCCCCACGGATGAACATGAACCCCAACAAAATGCCAGACGAGAGCTACAAAGGTACAGTGCAAGTTCTTCATACATTACTCTCGTGAACGTGAAAAATAAAAATCAAGTTCCGGAGTCAGTAATTTAAAATCTCATGCGATGAACTTTTTCACAGGCTGCCATTTTACAAGAAGAGTGTATTTCACAAGGAAACCGCCTGATTGAACTTGACATCTTTCGTGAAAATCTCACACAGTGCAATTATTGTCATTCAGGTAAAATCCGGATGAGAAATTTTGTAATAATAAAATAATATTACTAAAGAACAGTACTTCCTTCTGGACTTGTTAAAGGCATTTTTTTAAATTTCAAAATTTACAAGACAATTACCCCTTAAAATTTACCTGAAACAAACAGAAAGCAACAATTATAACAAGCACACAGCAACATCTCATGAAGCTCTTAGAGGGGTTTTGTTCCTTTGACATAAAGATTACTTCAAAATTATTGTCTTTTCCAGTCTAAAAGTGGCTTTGGCTTTACAAGTGTAACACTTGGGTACAATATTCAATATCATGTAAGTGGTGGAACTGTTAGCCCTACACAACAAAAATAAGTTTTCAAAAGAAAAAAAATGAGAAGAAAAAATCTTTCTAGAGCAGTTCCATATTCTGGAGGACACTTTCTTGCTAGTTTATCTCTTATGACCCCACCAGAAAAGAACTATACTTCAAAGTTTATTTTTTTGATTGTAACACTTAGGTCCATTGTCATTTTCCAATGTGAAGAAAGAGGTGCGACATGGCCAGTACATTCTCGATATCCTACTCATTTTGTGGCGCAACCAACGAAATTAAAACTTCTGGGGAACACAGGAGTGGCAAGCGTGGACCCTAGCTTTTAATGTCAACACCAGGGTAGCTTTGGGTTTTCTTCATCCTGGGATAGGGCAAACTGACATGAACAATGCCTATCAATTATTAACTTTCCAACCATAAATTCTTCTACATTTAAACGGAGGGAAAGGGAAGTTGGAAAAGCTGTTGAAGATGTGGCCAAAACAAGCTGTCTAGATTCCCTAAACAAAGAAAAGGAACAACTCCTTAAAGATGGTTTCAAGTCAGACAAGGACAATTTAGTTTCAGTTCCTAGACCTTGTTCATTTGACATGGGCTGGCAAAAGCGAGGCAAAGGACATAATTCCCATACTGGCCATGCAGCAGTAGTGAGCTTAACAACTGGATTATACCACTCGAACCAAAACATGCAGATTCTGTAACCATGACAATGATGGCAACAAAAGGGTTAAAGCCATGACTGCCGCAAAAATTACAATGCATCCTCAAAGGCAATGGAGTCAGATTCAGCTGTGGAGATGTTTAACAATGTTCCAAAACAAGGTGTCACGTTTTCATTTTATACAGGAGATGATGACTCCACAACTGAGGCCCACATACGACAGAAAGTCTCCTATGGAGTTGAAAAGTTTAGTGATATAATCCATATGAAAAGATCCTTAACAACACGCTTATATAATTTAAGCGAACATTCAAAATTTGCAGACAACTCCATCTTGTCACAAGAAGTAATCAACTACCTGGTGAAATGTTTTTCATATGGTATTGCCCAAAACAAAGGAAATGCCAAAGAAATTCAGTCAAACATTAAATGCTTTTGGTGACCATAAAAACTGCAACATCAAGTGCAATTAAGCAAGACTCAACCTCATATAAACATCATGACCTTCCCTATGGGAGAGATTTGTTTGGTGACAAATTAAGATCTGCTCTTGGGAACATATTTACTGACTACTGTTCTACTGTTCTGATGAGAAAATGGCCCCCATGACAAATTCACAAAGGAATGAAGCCTCGAACAGTGTTGTTGGTTCAAAAAAATCCAAAAATCAGGTTCTTTGGAAGCAGTGAAAGCAATGACTTGCGTGTAGCATGTGGAGTTGCACAGACTAATTTGAGATATGGATATATTAACAGAACCCTTGAAGTACTCAATATCGAGCCTGGAAAATACTGCACCCAGTATAACGAAGCAATGACAGACAAAGTTCTCCAGGATAAAATCAGAAAATCCACTGTGGATTGTAAACGCAGAAGAGTTCAACTTAATTCTCAAAAGTGTGCACAAACGGCCAGAAAAGAGGCTCGAGAAGGAAAAACTTAGGAAACAGGTATATTGGACTTAATCTCGACTTCAGTTCTACCATGTCTTCCATCGCCGAATGTCAAGCACGTGTGTTGGCAATGCCACTGAGCCAGTTCAAAGAGATTGAGAACTTTGTCCCTAAGTTCACCCCTTTTAAACAAGTGAATTACGATGAAAACACGTTCTACAACTTCTTAATATTTGACGCGGAAACAAATGCAACTGGGAAATCTGCCGAAATCTGCCAACTATCGGTAACTGACCAATCTGGTTCACACAAATTTTCAGTGTACATTATAAAAACAAAGGACATCGACTTGCATGCTTCAAGGGTAAATAAGTAAATAAACTCAAAGTGGTAAAGGTCAACGGGGAACGTAAACTGTTCAAGGACGACAAAGTGGTAAAAGCTGTACCTTTCGATAATGCAATTTCACTATTCAAGATTTATCTCTCACAATCTGTAAACATAGCCAAGATTAAGACACACAGACAAGTTTGTACTGTTCTCATTGGGCACAATGCATCCACGTTCGACACTCCAATCCTCTTAAGAAATACTGGAAAAGAATTCATTCCTGTACTACCGTATATGGATATCTGGTTTGCTGACTCTCTTTCACTGTTCAAAGATCTCATTGAAAGCCAACTACCTGCTTTAAAGAACACCGATGGTACATTTCCAAAATCCAACCAGTCTTCAATCTATAGCTATACGACACCGTTTAATCAGACCTTCAACGCATACGATGCCTTGGAAGATGTCCTTGCCCTTAGAAATATTCTCTTTTCCTCAAAAATTGAACTGTCCAATAAATCTATTATAGAAAACTCGTCACTGGTCAGTGCAAATCATGCATTCGAGGACTTGGTTTATCTCGATGGTCGACACGAAAAACTGCAGTCCTTCCGAGGCAAACTGTAAGATCCAGAAAGAAACTGTGGTGCTATAAAGAAGAATATAGTAGAAAAACTGCTGGGAGTGGTTTGGCGTATGAAGATTTGATGAGTGTGTACAGCCGTTACGGGAAAGAAGGTGTTATTGCCATTTTGTCGAGACCGCCATCTTGTTCAACAACATCAAGGTCGCCAAGAGTCACTCGCACTGGTCAAATTTTACCTGCCGTTATCGCTCACTTCCAAGGTACAACCCGTCCATAGGGTAAGAATCACTTCTTCAGCATTTTCCCATGAAATATGTAGCAATATTGCCAAAAGAAGCTTTTGCGTAGAAGAAAGATCCTCGCGTATGACCTTGTTAATTCGAACGCACGACAAGAGGGCCTTCAATACGCATGCGCGCGTTTGTAGTCTCGAGGTTTTATGACGTCACGCCAACGCGCGAAGGAAGAAAAAGGCCCTCATTTTTCTCGTGGTTCCTTGGTGAAAGTTTGTGAAATTTTACATACTTTGAGATGAGGATGCTTACTTTCAAACAATTCTATCTAAGGATTTATTTTTTTTATGGTTGAAAGTATTAATTTTTATGATTTCTACGAAACTGCCAGACAAATTTTTCATTTTTTTTAAATTAAACTATTTTCCGACGCGGTTTTAACTAGATTGCCAAGTTTGAAGATAATCACCGAACCCAACTCGAGAGATTGCTGCAAACAGGTGGCAAATTTGAAAAATAAGGTAATCTTCACGATTGCTTGTTGCCATAGTAACAGTATTTGATGCTCATATACGACCAAAAAAAACTATTTACAATCATTTTTTAAAGTTGTTAGTTTTTAAACTTTTTTAATCTGAAGAAGGCTCAACAGCCGAAACGTAATTACATTCGTCAGATCAGCTAGAAGTTCGCCCCACTGTCCTTATTTCTTATTTATCTACAAATTCACGTGGTGGCATAGTATCCTTCGGATCCTTCTGCTGGGAGTTCATTGTTCGTGTAAACCTCGTTATTCTGCCTATATATCTGTGCTTTATTTGGTTCATGTCGGCTCGACCACCACGGAATTTAAAGTTAGATTTAGAAATCACAAATCGTCAATGACAACAAACAAGAAAACTTGCAAGGTCGCCACACCCTTCAACCGAGCTCCACACGTGCTATCGGACTTTACATTTCAATGTATCGCTCAAATCCAAACTAACACGTCCGAAAACACTGAACAGTTATAAATTACGAAAGAAGCATACTGGAGTGCGCAGTTGTTTTCCCTTTCACCTCTTGGACTTAATAAAAGACAAGAATTTCTTCAAAAAACCGCATCCATTATACTTAATTTCAGGAGAGTTTGGACAATAGGTTACGATTTTCTTAAGGTGCGTTTTAACAGTGAATATATTTTTATACATTTTAACAAGTCAGTGCGTACCTACTCATTAATTGTAATCATTAGCACTTGTAGTTGCTTCAGCGCTCGGGGGCCCTCTTTAGGGATTTTGTTATGATACTGACAGGTATGGCGATTCAGAGGCCCTTGATGGGGAACCTGTTGCGCTGCGAAAATTACATAACATTTATCACTAGCTCTATTATTTTTGTTATTTCTCATCCTGTTAATTTACCGTAGTTGTTTCATACTTTTTGTACACCTATTGTTTTTCGTTTCATTTTCGTTACCACTATCATTGTCTGAGTTACGTAACCTGTATGTAATTTGTAACCATTGTTGTAAAATCGTATTTAAGTGGTAGGTTTTTAACATTATGTTTGTAACTGACAAAGGTCGAGAGACCGAAACGTTTTGTATTCATAAATTTTTAACTGTGTTTCTTTTTTGAAAAAGTTGTTCATTTTCGGTCTCATTTTAACTAGTTGATATATATATATATATATATATATATATATATATATATATATATATATATATATGTATGTATGTATGTATATATATATATATATATATATATATATATATATATATATAACAATGTGTTTCTACTCAATCTCGTTTCATATGGATTTTAATACAGGTCTGTTTCGTAGACCAACAAAGAGTTAGTCCACTCATCAGTTAAATTCCATATACACTGTAGCATCGCTAAGGTTTATATACATCAGCAGTATGATCGTTACAAAATTCAAACTTAAATAACAATGGTAATATACATTTGTAAGCTTATGATTGGTGCTTGAGGATGCGATTGAATTTAAGGAGAAACTTTCGCTTGTGCCTGCAATTTGATACGAGTTCGTTACGTTTGTTGAGCGATGCCATGTCCGGTTTATATAAAATATAGAATTTCTCGGTGTTACACAGGTTACATCTTTTGGTAAGATTGCTATAAGATCTGGCCTTGGTTAGAATTTTCCAGGAGATTGCGAAGTCTTTCTTTTGATCTTTTAGCTGCCATAGGTGTTTGCTTAGTTCTGTGTCATTTTTTCTACTTTCGTGTATGAATGACATCTGGTGGTTTCGCCATCTCGTCTTGAACTCCGTGGCGGTGAGGCCGACGTATGTCTCAGTGCTTTCAGCAGTGGTGATAGTGGCTTGGTACACTACTTCCTTAACTAGACATTGTCCTTTTAAAGGGCATTTGTTTGGCTCCCTGCAGTTACAGGGTTTGGGGGGTGCTTTATCTTCAGGTGGCGTGTTCTGTCTTAGAATGGTTCTGTTGTGTCCATCGATGACCTGTTTTATGTTTGGTGAACAACTGTAACTTAGCTTAAGATTATTTTTGTTAAAGAGTTTTCTTAATTTATGTTTCGGTGGGAAACAGTTCTCGATCAAATTTAGAAATTCTCTTCCTATGTTAGTTCGCACATTCGGTGTGTTCACACACACCGAGAAATTATATATTTTATATAAACCGGACATGGCATCGCTCAACAAACGTAACGAACTCGTAACAAATTGCAGGCACAAGCGAAAGTTTCTCCTTAAATTCAATCGCATCCTCAAGGACCAATCATAAGCTTACAAATGTATATTACCATTGTTATTTAAGTTTGAATTTTTGTAACGATCATACTGCTGATGTATATATCTTCGGTGAGTGTTGTTCAACGTTGTTGTATTGATAAAATGCAACAGAATGGATAATTATCTGGGTCTATGGGTAACTACTTTTGCCAGATATGATAGTAGAGATGATAATTAACGATTGTTGTCGTAAATCAAACTCCTACCTGGATAAGTGTATCTTAATGTAACTGCACTACTCGGGCTACAGCTAATTAAGGAATAAACCTGCAAGACATGAAAACTTTGTAACATCGATATCTTTAACAACAACAACAACAACGACAACAAATTAAATAAAAAAATCGCCACAACAAAAGTAGTTTTATTGAAAGATAGATTTCAACTATTCCAGTCAAAATGATTTCAAAATGTCGTTGCCTTGACAACACGTTTTTGCGAAACATTGGCTCCTACCTTAAGTATGTGTTCACATGTCTTCAGCTTCTGGTATATATAAATTGAACCGGAGGTTTGAGGCTGTCAACAAATAAGAGATGAAACGACTTTTTAGCAACGTAAATAGTTATACAATTATACGTGCAATCTTGCCAGAGCAGTTCAAAATATAAACAGATCCAACATGATGCAATTTAGAATGTAATATAGCTAGAGTAATGTAGAGTTGAAGTTTGAGCGTTCCATTTGAAGGAAAAACACAGCAAAATTACCGTAATGAAAATGGTAGCTACCGCGACATAGTCAATATCGGTGCAAGTAGCCTGTTGCATTTACTGCTATCGTGTTAGAGCTGCTCTTATAAGCAATTAGGCAAAGAATCACTTATCCTCTGATACGTAAAAGCTCTCAATAAATTTGCTGTTTAGTGTGTTAAGAATGTTTTGCCTCATTACAATCACAAGTTCTGCTCGATCCAAGGTGAAAGATCGACGGTGGACGGTCATTTGCAGTCGCTGGTTTAAGTTTATGATTATGACTATTTTAGTTTTGTTACTTCTAAACAGTGGTGATTTTAGATGTAAACTGTACCTTTTCGTTTAAAGGAAGTTAAGGATCTCCTGCTATTACTTTCCTGCGATTCCAAATTCGTGACACAAGGAATGCTACTGATAAGTTCCAGGCTCCAACATTGTTATTACCGATGGGACATTTGTGATAATTGGCTGACTGGTTGATTGACTGACTGACTACCGTACAGGGATTCGATTAGCTGACGTTTCGAGCGTTAGCCCTTCGTCGGAGCGAATCGAGAAATTGTGGGTTGTGTATGGTTTATATACAGAAAATGGAGCTACGCTATTGGTGGTAACATGGTAACGTGAAAAACAGGAATAAATTAATTGAATGAAAAGCGCTCGTTGATACCGTGGGGATTAAGAGTGCCAATTTGAAAGATCAGTTTTTGCTCGAGATTTTTACGGCTTTCCGTAGTACCTTGATGTAGGGAAAGGCCGGAGATTGACATGTGTTGTTTGGAATGGTTAGGGAGATTAAAATGCCGAGCGACAGGTTTGGATGCGTCTTTGTCATCTTTCTCAACATCACGAAGATGTTCTCGGAATCGGTCACCTAGTCGTCTTCCTGTTTCGCCGATGTATAACTTTTTGCATAATGTGCAGGTTATGCAATAGATAATATTTGCGGAGGTACACGTGAAACGATCAGTGATCTTAACAGATCGCTTAGGGCCCGATATTTTGTCAGTGTTTTGAATGAAAGGACAAGTTTTGCATCGCGAGCGCGCGCATTTAAAAGTGCCAGGTTGTTCAGTTGTTTTGAATGCGCTTTTAACTAGAAAGTTACCTACATTTTTGTCGCGTTTGAATGAAATCAGCGGTGGTTCCGAAAAGATTCTAGCAGTTTCTGGATCATTTTGCAGTATCTTAAAGTTGTTAAGAATGATGGCTTTAACTGGGTTAT
>JAEMWC010000165.1:317500-372500 GCA_016490735.1 Pachyseris speciosa | reverse complement strand
CGACAAATTAAAGTTATTTTCCAGTTTAAATGCAGGTATCTTAGGTCACACGACACATTTAATTTTCTTCAATAAAAAAAATGTCAAGTGTTCATAGTTGTTCATAGAATTTTGAAACAAAAGATGGTAAATTTTCCGTAAGTGAAAATTGCTCAAAAAAGGTCTAGCCTACAAGGGAGTTCGAAACAACGTGTCTAGTCTGGTGACGCATTGATCGGACGCCCCACCATTCTGAGCTTTGGGTGTCTCAATTTACTCGTCTTTCGAGTCAATTGAAACTTGCGTGCAAAACCTAAAAATACCTTTGTGAAGAGAGCGAGATAGTAAGTATTTTTCCATATTTTCATTTCTTTCAATTGTTTCAAATTTCTAGTTATTTCCATATACCTTATTCGTACTTATTTTTGCGCTTCTTATGTTTTGCGTTTTTTGAAAATATCGTCGGGAAACTTACATACGAGGAATTTATAACCACCATAACGTATTTAAAATCAAACAGTTGCACCAATAAGTGCTATTTGACATGAAATTAAAATGGCGTACATAAAGCCTGAAAGTTTCATTTCAACGACTTGCCTAGCTATCTTCTTCTAAAATCACTTTCGTCCTCGAGTTCTTTCAGAACGTGTTTGATACAGTCACAAAAATGACCATGAACCGGTCGTTCTTTGTAGTTATAACTGACAAGTTCCTTGTATCCCTCCAATATTTCAGCATTTTCTTCGAATTCCGTGGGAATTCCACTGGAATTTCAAGTTTTTTACGAGTTGTCTTCTTGAATTGAACGGGTATACCTGGATATCACTAGATGGCCCACAGTGGAATCATCTAAACGTCCAGTAAGGCGTTTAGCTAATATAGTTATCGTCATTAGATAAAGATCATTGGTGTTGTTTCTTTCGCCGGAACACAAAGTAAAGTTTCCCCACGTATTGTTTTCCACATATTGATACACATTAAAGCCACGTACACAACACAAGAAAGAGCCGAAGTTTTGATTCTGATGAAATCAGGTTATATAACAGTGAGCTTTCAGAACACACAAGTCACAAAGACAGCTTCATGACGCGCACGTGTGTACCATGGGACACTGACAAAAACGTCACTAATACTTACTTTCGCGAAATGTAATGCTCGTTTTTTTATGAGACATCGCGAAATTAAGTATGCGCCAAATTAAGTACGAATAAGGTATTTTACTCAATGTTTCCTCTCCTGCTACTTAATTACCATTTGATGCAGTCCAAGAAGCAGTCAGCTTGACTTTATCTCCTGCAGAAGCAGGATCGTAAATGAAACTCCTCACGGAAACATTTGCAACGGGGTTTGGCTTGACAAGAGCTGAAATCCAAATAAAATGTACAATAATTCAATGAAGTACACAGAAATTTCTGGGAAAATGGGGGCACAGAGTGAGTTTTACCTTACGAACGACTTCGCCATCGAAACATGTCCCTTCGTTTTTGTTTCGTTTTGGTTTATAGTTCAAACGTCAGATTGACTTGGGTGCAGTGATATCGAGGCCAGCCAAGCTCACGCCTGCATCATCAATTGTGATTCGTTTCGTAAATGGTTTAATCGCTTAACTTTTATCATAACTACGAGAAGCACGATTGTACGTTGTAGACGACTTATTCACTATATCAACAATAGACGGAAACAATAGCAAACAAAGTTTAATATATAGGTTTAGCCAAGCCTAAAAACGGAGCACTGGCTTTAGCTGAACGTATTTATTTATTTATTTTTTTGTTTTTGTTTTCGGTTTTTTGTTTGTTTGTTTGTTTGTTTTTTTTTTTAACATATTTACGTTAACTTGATTAACAACCTAACACCCAGTGTTTCGGTAAGTTAAGGCGCGTTTACACGACAGAGCAAAAATGGCACGGAACCAACAAAAACTAGAACGGTTCCAATAGTTTTTGAAATGAAACAGTAAACTTTTACCTGTTCCGCGACGGGACCATAGGCGCGCATAGAAGTTCACTGTTTCTTTGCCAAAACTATTGGAACCGTTCTAGTATTTGTCGGATCCGTGCCATTTTTGCTCTGTCGTGTAAACGCGCCTTAAAGGAGGCTTTTGATTATCAGAGCAAACCTTTGCATGTTTTTTTTGTCGTAAGTACAAACGTTTCAAACCCGGGTATTTTTGTGTAAAATCACACTAGCAAATTCGCCATAGCTTACAAAACAATATATTGAATGCTTGTGAGCCAAGACTGTCGCAACAAAGATATGTTAAAATCGTCCGTCACAACAAGATATGTTGAAGTCACAAATCCTGTTGTGATTAACTTAAATTTTTGCTCGTCAAAGTCAGTGGGAATAGCAAGTAATGTTTCACTCACATGTTTTCTGTGTTTGCTGTCCATACGCAAGGGATGAATTCTCAGTAAGAACAGCAACTCTAAATTTATAAAATGTAGGATCGTAGTTTGATCCACCGAAAACACGTCTTCTTTTTGGAATGCAAAGTTGCTGCAGTGTGACTGTATAGTTTGGCGTAAAGGAAACCTAGAAAAAAATTAACAAAGAAAAATGAGATTAGAAAAGTAAAGTACATATTATTTGAGGTTAGATATAATCGTATATAATCACCGCTAATTAGGAAGGATTGTTTAGTTTACCTCTGACAAATACATCGTTCTAAACGCCGAATAAGCCATTTCAACCATATACACAGGGCTGCCACTTGTATTGTCTACAGGAACCCATTCCAATGATATTGAGGTATGTTTCCTGTTTTTCACTGTTGGTATACTTGGAGTTGGGGGCAAAAAGCCATCTCCAGTGAAAATTGAAGAGAATTTCTTTACAACAGTTAAAAATTCGCAGCTCTTGAGGCAGCTGCTGTTGCTGTTCTGTGAAAAACAAATAAAAGTGGCACAACAGTGACATTAATCTTACTTGATGGGAAAATGGGTCATATGCAGTGTGACTTGCACCATAACTATAACTGTAGAAAAAATGGAGAAGAAGACAGTGAACTTGAACATGATGATCAAACTTTTCTTGCCAATGCTGTTCGAATATCAAGCCTCTCAAAACAAAAATGAAAAGTTCTACATTTCTTATTGGACACACAGCAAAATGGCGCCCCCACCCAGAAAAAGAAAAAAAGAAAAGAACTTTCTCACGCTTTACTTACACAGCCTTGCTTGCAAGTTATTACGTCGATGAAGGTCCTTCCACAAGGGATTAAACACTGTAAGATGTATTAAAAAATAGTTTAAACATGGTCAGTAAATTAGTTCTTCTAAAATAAATAAAATAATACGTTCGAAATTTTCCATTTCAGGACAAAAAATAACTTACATCTTTGCAAGCTTGCGTCTGGCAAGGCTCTTCCCCTACATTTGCGGAAGGGTTCTGGAAGGAAGCGGTTCGCAGAGTATTACCAGTTATTACAAATAAACAGAGGATTAAAAAGTCACAACGATCTGGATTTTACAGTAGCCTTTAGTTATTCAGTCAATAACTCAACTATTCAATTGATTAACAAAGATCGTTTGCAAAGAAACCCGACTTGGATTTTTTGTTTTGCTTTGCAAGTACCCATGAGAAGCCATGATTTGAGATCAAACGTGGGATTATCTGGGCAGCTCTAAAACTCTCCAGTTTATAAGTTAACATCTTTCTATTACTGTATTTATCGCGAGAATTTGCCCATCCCTACCTCCCATCCCTACCTCTCTAGTTCTACTACTTTATCTGCGTGTGGATGTCATGTTTTAGTTAGTTTTTTGTTCATTGATTTTTAGTTCACCTTACCCTATAAATAATGGTAATAGGACCGAGTGGAGTCCAATTCGGTTTGTAATCATACGAGTGATTTACAAAATCGGACGACCGCGAAACGGGAGTCCGATTTGTTAATCACGAGTATGATTACAGACAGAATTGGACGACACGAAGTTCTTTTACCAATCAATCAAAACTATGACAAAATTTGAGAAACGAACTAGCCATCGGTTGAACGTTAAAAGGTTACACGTAATGATGAATTCTGAAAAACATCATAATAGTTTATTCAACAAAATGCACAACAGCAGCGCGCGCAAAATGACGCGTACTGTCCAATTACACAGGCCAACCTCGTTCCCAGGGTCCTCTCTCTTCCTCCCTCGAGGGAGGAAGAGAGAGGACCCTGGGAACGAGGCTGTTACACAAGCATGACGCGTCAACTGTCCTATTACACTATCCAAAAATTACAAGCATGACGCGTACACTGTCCTATTAGTGCTCAAATCGGGCTGCTGATAACCAATCGCGTTCGAGAATTTTGTTATAGTTTTGATAATAATAATAATAATAGTAATAATAATAATAGTAATAATAATAATAGTAATAATAATAATAATAATAATAATAATAATAATAATCGACTTTCTTTAACGAGAGTGACACTTAACAGTCTATGACTGTCAAACCTGTGGCCCTCGAAATTCCGGATCGAATTGGAATTCGGAAATGTTGCTTTTAAGGAGAGGGGAAAACCAGAGTGCCTGGAGAAAAACCTCTTGGAGCAGAGTAGAGAACCAACAACAAACTCAACCCACTTATGACACCGAGTCCGGGAATCAAACCCGGGCCATAATGGTGGGAGGCGAATGTTCTCACCACTACGCCGTCCCTGCTATGCTGCATTTTTTTTTTTTTTTTTTTTTTCATATCATCTATTTTTATATTTGTTTTGTTTTTGGTCCAGTATTTAATATTCCTTCGCTACTTACTCAGAATTGTACCTTGGCTTGTTAAAGGCAGCCGGCCAAATCCACGCGGGGAGAAACGAAAGACATTTCAGTTGTTAATTTATCATTTTTAATTTGTGCACATGATATAGTATGGAAAAAATATACTGGGTTTGATGGAACTTAAAATACTATTGCGTTTACCGTCGATTTAGTGAATATTGATTTTAGTTCATCGTGTTACCAAGAAAGGATATCGTCAGGACAGCGTAATGCGCCCTAGAGAAACCTACAAACTCATTCCGTTTTATTTAATAAAACACAACTTTACAGTATTATTTTGTAATACCTGTAACATTGTTAATTAACAGAATATACAATTTTACACGGTTTTCCTTTAATTGACAATAATTTCTAGATGTTAAGGATATTGCACAAATACCAAAACACTTTCTCTATGTTTTAATTGGCGCGAGTTTAAGATAGTAAGGCCCGGTTCAAACGTCGAACTTCTCATGTGACGAACCTAATGCAAATGAGCGAAAACAATAGATTTTACTCATTTGCATTAGATTCGGTACATGAGAAGTTCGACGTTTGAACCGGGCCTAAGCTATCTTCTAGTTGCAAAATGATTACCTCATGTGGTAAAACATTTATCCAATAATAGATTTCTATTTTAGGTGCATTAACATGTACAAGGGACATGATGACTAGGTGACTTCATCGTCTCTTGTCTCAACAAATATCAACATAGGGTGACTCACTATAAATTGTAATAGATTCATAATTGGAAAAGGCTATATCTGGTACGTACTCTTGTTTGAAAAAGCATGTTGATCCCAGTTTAACTGACTCCCATTCGCATTCAAAGCTCGTTAAATGTTAAATGAAGTTTTCCGGCGCAGTGAATTTTAATGTCGCATGCACGAAAGGCTAAGGCGCTGTAATATCGCTTCTGTCTTTTTCTGACAAGGTCGCGACACTGTTAAGAGCTGATCTGAATCACGGTTAATAGAAGTTCACAGTTGCATGTCATATACTGTGTCTTTAGGGACTGTGCCTTATATGAATGAGAATACTTCAGCTGACATTCATGCCGTAATAATTTGTATTCAATGGTGCGCCAGCATTTGACTCAAAGTTGTAACTAGCCCAAATGGCCACGTTTCACTTATCTTAGGGATTTATTCAAATGCCAATCACAGAACATCTTGCACAACTACAGTTGCAGATTAACACTATAGCTTTGGTAGTTCTTTGCAAAATGCTACAATAAAAATAAACGTTAATCAATAGCCGACAAGCCCGACTACTAATTTATTCGCAAATAACAGTAAATAGTAATACTGGCTAAAAATATGTTATGATGCCATATACAATATCAAATATTTTGTCTTGTGATCGAACAAACCCAATACACTTTGCTTCTTTTTCTTCATCTTTATTCCCCCCCCCCCCCCCACACTGTTTAGAAATCCATTTTAAACCCATAATGGACCATAATGTAATTATTTTATGCTAATAACCAAATGTTGTGCACCAGTTCTTAGGATTGAATACAATAAATGGGAGCAATGATTTCTAATTTACAGTTTACGGCTAAAGGCGAATTAAATAATGAACGATTTTCTTGCCATAGGCGAACGAGTACTTAATCGCTGTATTTTGTTTTTGGATTACGTACATCAAGAACTCGCAATGACTTTACAAAGTGCTCAGTTTAAACGACATTCTGTTCTTAAAGTAGCTCCTATCAACAACATTGCTTACCATAAAAAAAGAAAAGAAACGAAAAAAAAAATCTTACGATAGTTGCAGGTCAAATTACCTGCATCAGCGTAAAGAAAATTTGTTCAAGGTGATAATAACAACATTATTTATAAGGTACCCCGAGTTTAGCTGCTAATATAGGAAGATATGTTTTTAGGTTAGCTTATCAGGCTTGCATCACCCAATTCAACCTTTGCTAAACCAGAAGGACAACTTATTATGTTAATTTTACCTTTATTCTAACTGAGGACTAGAAGACTTTAAAAGCAGTAGAAGTTACATGTATTTCCATCAGCTATTGTGTCTTAGTTTTAGTTGCGTGCTTTCAATGAGATTTTAAGAAAAGCATTTGATATTAGTCGATGGTCCCGTCATTCAATAGAAGAATTAAAAATCATTTCAATCCCTTGTTCACTCATCGAGATAAAGATTTACTGTAAGCATCAGATTATCTCTTGAGTCGTTTCGACTTTAGACTACAGTAGAGAATTAGGTTCAAATGACAAGACATTGTCGAGGAAGTATATTGAAATGATAGCTTACCTGCGTAAGGCAGTTTGCATAACATCGAGCTTTAGTGACAGTCTCGGCAGTTGGAACCCCATCGGCTTCATTGGATAGAGTAGAAACACAGAAAAGTAACCATAATTTGAACGACAATTCCAAACTGAACGAGAGAGCCTGCCTGAGAGGCAACATTGTCGCTGTTCAAACTACACCTGGTCGGATATATTGCTGTTATTTGGTGGAGAACGGGACCTGTCACAAAAGAAAGACAGCTTTGAATATTGTGACGAATGGATTGACTCTCAGTACTAATTGTCACTTCCGCCAGAAAGCGGAGCCAATGAGCTGCCAAGGAGGTGGACATGAGATTTTTAAAAACACAATTTTCATCTAATAAATTCACTTCAGCGCATTATTTAGAACGGGAAAAAAAAAACAGAAAGAAAGAGAAGAAAACACAAATTAAACCAATACTAATATCTTCAATTACAAGGAAATTCGAAATGATATAACTTATTTAAAGACTTGCTCGTAAATGGCCTTGTTCAATTTAATTACAGCTTTTTGCAAACTCCTGTTAGTGCCTAGTGACATCTACAAATCTATTTGTCTTAGAGTACCACATGACCCGAAAACAAATTAACGCCTCTCGTGATCGTTGAGAATGCAATATCATTCAGTTGGTTATTATTATTATTATAACTTCTTTTACATTGCGTAATTTCGTTTTATATCCGCCCAGGAAGAAACATTAAGATTCTTGTCGCTTATGGGGAAAGTAATGACTTGCATCATTGCTTTTGTTCCAAATAACTCGTTTTCAACCATAATGCGGATTATAATGTTGTTTTTTTTTTTTTGTTGTTGTTGTTGTTTTTGGTAAATAATAAGAGATGACAATTCGCAAACCAAGGCGTATTTTCAGTTCTAACGTACTTTACTTGTCCTACTTGTTATTTTCTTGATTGGCCCAAGCGTACATAATCCTGAGAACTGAAATAACCACCCAATGCTCGACCAACACTTCTACTCATTTTATTGTCTTAGCGCGACTCAGATTTAATTACTTGGCCACAAGCTGTCAAAACAATTAAATTTTATTGACAGAAAACCTAAAGGAAATACAAACAAGGTTTAACTGCTTTATTGCTTTCTTGGTCGTTTAGAAAAGAACAAAAAAAAATCATCCCTTCTTTTTGTTTTCAGCAATTCGCACAAGTCTTCTTCTTTCTGTGGCTGTAAGTGTATTTGTCCTGTGTTCAACGTGGACTCTCGTTTTGCCGCCGCCTGTCCTTGTAGGCAAAATAATCATAAGCGTACAATTGTATGCAATAATTGAATAAAATCAATATTTAGCTTCGTCATCTATCCGAATGACATATCAGATAAATCACCCCTTTCCTTCCGCAAAGAGCCGCTAGCTCCTTCATTTATTATTGGCTAATAACTCAAGCCTTTGTTATCGCCGATTATTGGCAAAGTTAAAATGTATTATTGTGTGTTACTTTTCGGTTTTAAATCACTTCCATCGTGCATCCTGACTATAATTATAGCTCAACAGACCTTATCACGTGTTAAGACGCCATCTTGGTGGGTGGGCAAAGCGCAAGGAATTTGCCGTTGTTTGTATGGAGATCTGAGGTGCTTACCATTAATTTGTCAGAAAAATCCGGAAATTTCGGTTTGAAGTCAAATAGGTAAGGTAATTTTCCGGAAAATATTTTCCGAAATTGTGAACAACCTCCAGAGGTTGTCCTCTATTTCCGTTCGGAACGGAATTTCGGAAATTTGCTTATCATTTGAGCGAATCGCACCGTTTCTAGGTCCTTTTGCGTCAGAACGAGTGAGTGCGCATGACGGAATGCCTGGCAGTGCATGGTAAGTGCAAATCTCATCCGGTTGGTCGGTAAATTCGGAAAATTCCTTGCCATCATTCAACGGTCATTCAATCCGGATTTCTCTGAAAAATGGTAAGCACCCCTGATGTCAAACAATTGTCGTAAAACGTTAGCTTAGTACCATTAATAATATAATTTGTTCTTGAGGAACAGGAATTTCATTTTTGGCAACGGATTTCCATACAACTGGCTGTAATTCATCTTCTTTTTGCCTACCCGAGAAGATTACGTCTTAAACCATGACCAGGTCTACTGTTTCGTTAGGTAAAAAGGCTACGGCCATTCGCAAAGAATAAAGGTGATTTAGTAGGTACAAACAGTTTCAAAAAGTGGGGTGGGGGTGAATGAACGTAATAAGTGCTCTAGGAAGAAAGAGAAAAGGAAAGAAAAGCGAAACCGGCAAGTCGAGCAGAGACTGTTTACCATCTAAAGGCCCCACACGGCTCGCTAATGTCTCACATCTTCCCTATGGCTAATCTTGTCCAGTACCCTAAAAAGCAGTTGTTGACAGGCCATGGCCTCACAATATTTTGCTCTTGACACAGGAAAGTCTACCCTGTGGCACAGTTTATAATTCAGTTTAAATTTCGCATATGTTTCGCAAAAATATATTTATTTATAATAAAGTTTCGATATAACGCGCGCTCCGATTGGTTAAAACAGCGTGCCTTATGAGAGTACAGATGCACGGGCAGTAGCCATAGACCCAAATGAAAATCTGAATTTTTCCCTCGGTTTTTATTTTGACTCAGACGTCTTGTACGACCTAGAAAATGTGTATGAAAACGAGCGGTTAGCCTCAATGGATTTGGAAGTTGTTTCTTTGAGTAACACCACAAATAACAGCATTAAAAATTAAGGATTAAGCTTATGTCAAGCGCATTTTCAGAAGTTGCTGAAGTTGTCCGAGTCACGCAGCGACGAGGGCAATTTCAGCAACTTCTGAAAACACAAGTGGTTTTCGAGGACTAATACCAGTTACGCGTTAATAACATAAGGGCAAAATTTTCTCAGCATTGCTAAGACACGTGGAAAAACAGTCAGCCAAGCGGAGTAAAATCACTCTTCGCTCGCAAAGCAAACGAAAAAACAGTTCAACTAAGCTTAAGATTACTTCTTAATTTGCGTCCAAAACGAGTGTAGATGATTACTATTTACATCCAGTCGAGAGATAAATACGAGTTTCAGTCCTGAACAAAAGTAACAACAAGTAAAAACACGCATCGGTAAACATAGCAAACGGACTGTCCAAAGAAAGAACTTCGTTCTCCAACTTTGAGCTACTCGTTCCTCCCATTAATGGTAAACTGTTCTGTGACCCTTTTTGGTGAGCTGCAAGATCCGTGGAATCATCATTTTGTTTTCAACCACACAATCCCGCTACGCCAGGCGCCATGCAAGCAATCCAAGTTTTAAGCTTTTCACGAATAAAATCTTTTGCATTTTCTTTTTTCACTCAAAAATTCACCCTCTTGAGTGTCTTTTAAAACTAGCTCTTGATCATTAGGCCTTTTTTAGCGAATGCATGAGCCAAAATTCCGCCGAATTTCTTGGAACAATTTGCTTTTCGATCGCGATTTTAGACTAAAAAACAACTTGCACTTTGATGGTTTCTGAACTTTGATGGTTTGACATTTTGACAGTTTTGGTCGTGTTTAACCAATGAAATGTATTGACCCATTCTAACAAGGATTGCGATTGGTCTGCTTTGGCGTGCCTTATGAGAGTACAAATGCACGGCTGACGCCACTCGTAGGATTTAGAAAATAAAGTTTTCCGAAAATTTCAGCCGAATGCGTGAGGAAATTAAGAAATTCTTCATTATAAAACAAATAAAAAATCCTTAACCGTGCTTTGTTCTGTTATAAGGCACGCAAGGAAGTGACGAGAGCACTCGAGAAGTAGTTAGAAGCACTCGCCTGCGGCTCGTGCTTCTTTCTACTTCTTTCGTGCTCTCGTCACTTCCTTGCGTGCCTTATAACAGAACAAAGCACGGTTAAGGCTTTTTTATTTGTTAAATATATGTACATTGAGTTGAGCGCCACTCTAAATTATCTAATAATTAAGGTGGCTCTCAACCCATTGTGCAGACTTTTCAGAAAGATGGATTTTGATATCCTGGTTGCAATTCAATAAAAAAAAACAGGGGTGTTTCTAAGACGCTGTACTGTTGCTATGGCTACCTTATATGTCAAGAAATGATCAGAACTTGTTGAGCACCATACACCTTATTCCAAAATGGCGGCCGTTCGGAAAGATCTGGGGAGAGCAGCGCGGAAACGAGGCATCGAGGGCCAAGTCAAAGTCAAGCATGTAAACAGCAATGGCGTTCGTAGTATCTATCAGGAGAATTGAAGACATACCTGGCAGTTCGTTGAACGGATGGGATCCTAATCAGTTGAAAAATGCTTAACTAAAATTTTGGTTCAAGTGTCGTGGTGATTCTTGTAAAGGTTTACGTAATTACCAAAGCGCAATTTAATTTGTAAGCGGTATTTACTAAGTGATATAGTGATTTTACTATCGGAAACGCCAAGCTTGCTTAAGCTGCTAAGGTCAGTTAAGTATCTCATTTGCTTCGTTCTTTTACTGCGTGAATGAGTATTATTTGAATGCAAAGACCGACTACCTTCTGGTCGACCTGGACGAAAATCTCATCTATACCCGGGACATAACGACTGAGCCGGTAAAGAGCTTTTCAGGCTGAGGTTTAGCGCTCATCATTGATTAAGATACATGCATACATACATATCATAAGACTCCGGGTTTAGCGCTAACCATGCTTCGAGCAACTGGGCCCACGGAAGCTGACTACAACACTACAAACATGTAGAAAAAAAATATTTACCCGGGAATAACTTTAACTTTTTAAATTTTATTTGCTTGGAACGCTAAAAAGGAGATTTAAAAATTAAGGTTTTCTCGGAAATGTAGTTCAGAAAATCAGAAATAATAGTTCAAAATAGTCAGCAAACTGAAAATAAACTGTCATTGCCTGTACGCGAGTTATGTGCTTATGCTTACAAACACACCACATTTGACTGACAACACTTAACAGAGTAAATGCACTACACTGTCCCATATGTGGAAGTATTTTGTCTTGTTGTTCACACACTCCACGTGGATTTGAAGGGAGACAATTTGTTGTGTTCGCACAACTTCCTCAGAGGTCATCTGACCTTTTGTTCCAATAAAAAGTGCCCCGTGGAAAGTTGACTAATAAATGTTTAGGCACCCCCAGGTGAGGCCCCTTGAGATTGGTATGCCGCTTTTTATACGAGCTGAAAAGATCACTGTTTAAACGAAGACTCTTAGGCATTTGACAGCAGAGCTCGCTACAGTCAATTATGACCCTGGTAGAAGGAGATTTATCCTTAAAATCAGCAGGCATGTGGTCATTGATCTTTGCCCTTGAGGGCAATACTGAAATGGTGCTGACCTTTAGAAACATAAAATTAATCCAGGCTTAATTGCCTTAGTCTTCCTTGTTCAGGGGCATTTTCATCATTTCTCTAATTCATATTTGCTACATCATGACAAGGTGAATGCCAATAATTATGTTTTCACCTTCTTTTACTAGATTTAAATACTGAATTATACTCTTGAAAATGTCTCTATTGGGAAATCCAGAATAAAAAGCTAAATCTTTAACTGACTTTATGCATCTGTTGACGCTAAATACTTTCGATTGTAAATCTTGGAAATATCCCCCTCGAGTTGTCGGAGTTTTTCAGTAAGTTCGGCTTTCTCACAGTCCAGATCACGGATAGCTTTCTCACAGTCGTTTGATAGCTCCCTAGAATCTCTATCAGGAGAAATATCTGAATCACGATGTCTTGGTTGATGACAGTAGGTCAGGAGATTCCTGGTTTTCCCGGGAATCTATGTCAAATGACACACTTGGAATACTGCTGCCGGCGCCTATCGTAGCCGTTGCTGAGGTTTCCTCAGTCTTTTTCGTTTGATCGGACTACTGTGCTTTGGTGCTTTTCGTTTTACGAGCGAACACTTCTTTCACGGAAAAACGGATGGTACAGCAGTTGTTTTCAACTTTTCTCGCGACCAGCAAACGAACAAGTATAACCCGAAGACTTGAAGTGGCGCAAACATACCCTTGATCAAGTGTTTTGTCACTTAAAGTTAATCCAAGATCCACTCGTACGGCAACAATCCATTCGGCTTGAACACACTACACGTCGGTCTTCTGGAAACCTCTGGTAAGAGATTTTTACACCACTGTCAACGTAAATTTTTTTAGGACAGAATGGAATAGAGCAATTTTGAAGCATGATCGCTCACGATTACCATATGTAAACAGCACAAGATTTTCACGCCGGCCCTCGATGCCTCGTTTCCGTGCTGCTCTCCCCAGATCATTCCGAGCGGCCGCCATTTTGGAATAAGGTGTATACTCAAGAAAACAAACGAAGAATATTGGCAGTATCGATACACCAAAGAAGTGGTGCTTAATAATAACGAAACCATTTTGAGCCACCTTATAAATTACCTATATATATAACGAAGGCACTTCTATTTTTTTTAATACAGTTGAAATTTGTATTAATCCATGAGCACAAGCACTATAAGATTACTTTTTATAACACGAATGGCCGTCTATTGATTTTTGTTTTATTTTCTTTGTTTTATTTTAATTTTTTCTTTTTTTTTTTGTCTTCGAGAGATAACTCTTGAGTACACCTCGGTACGATCAGGGAAATTCAAGCAGTAGTATTCCGTGATACAGACGTACATTAATTATCTTCATTTTGCATCCGCAGTGCATCCAAACGCAATTTTTATTTTAAATGGAATTTTAGTCGAAATAAAGGGTTACGGCTTGGCCTTGACGGAAAGCAACGAGTCTTAAACATTTTATCCGTACGTCTCCAAGAAGGTCTTAATTGACTCACAAATGCTATTGTAATTTTGCCTGAGTTTTCGCCAATTAACTGTGATGATGCTTTCGACTGGTAAAAGTATTTTGATAGTATTTGTAGTATCTTAATATTTCATGTCGTCCAGTTGGATATCATGCATGATGGCTTTTATCCCACGGACGTACATGCAAATTCATATCCATATAATGGTACAAAGGGGAGGGGTGGGGGAGGGGGCAGTGACGCTGGGGGGAAGTACGTCAACATTATGAACACGTACGTCAACATTATGATTTCAAATTTTTCACTCTTCAGTTTTGGCTTGTCAAAAGAACAGCAGCTATTTAACTTGACAGAAAAATAGGAAATAACACACACACAAAATAATAATAGGTGTACTGTACTTCCCTTTACGTAGCTCATATCAACCATTAAACCACACCTCACTTGTCTATTAATATCTCCTATATTCACAGCAATTGTCTCAAAGAGAAACGAACAATAACTGAAATGGAAGTGTGCCCATGCCAGAGAAAATGTTCTTCACAAAATTACAAAAAAAAAAAAAAACAAAACAAAACAGGGGTGCCCACCCCCCTCTGTACGTTTGAGAAGTCAAATTGTACTTTTATTATTAATAATAAATAAATAAATAAATAAATAAATAAATAAATAAAGTTACAACGACAGTTACAGCTCACGTGCATGTTGTTTTTATAAACAATACCGTTGCTGATACTGTTGCAGTTACTGATGTAAGCTTGAAAGCTTTAACAAGGAGTAGAAGTAATGAAATTAACGACAGAAGCAATATAAGCCAATAATTTGCAATGCTTTCAGTGTTGTGATAATGAAGGGAGTTAATAGGAAAGCTAAATCCTAAGCATATAGTAAGCTAGAAAAATAAAGCGTTCATTCCAAAGCTGTCCTACAATAATATTTAGTATTAACCTTACCATGTTTGGAGCTAGCCTAATGGTCGTGGAAACGAGTTGTAAACAACTTTCAGGATCTTACATCAAATATCTGATTGTTTGCAACAATGTCAACGTCATTTTATGTCGAGTTGTTGTTGTTTTCCAATACTACCACAATATAGAATGTATTGTTAAAGAAATACCATACAAAGGCTGGTTTTTACTGGCGACGAACAATGACAATGACAATCATCTTCAACAACATCATCATCATCATCATTATCATCATCATCACTTATTTAAGACTCAAATCTTTGTAGCCGAGCAAAGATGCCCTACTAATTGGGCAGACAAATCGAATCAACACTAAATAGAGCGTTTTTCAATCGAGTGCCGTAAAACTAAAACCAAAGCAATTACTATGACTAATCACAACAGACCGAACCAGTACAACGAGGTCAATCAGAATACGAAGCAAGTACATGTAGCCGGTGCAAATCGCGAGAAAATACGTGCGTGCAAGGCATGATTGGTTTTGGTTTTGTTTCTTATTGATTCAGAAAGTAGCGCGAGGTTTCTTGGCCAATCACAGAGCGAAGGAATGCAAAACCAAAGCAAAACGAGAATGACTTTCGACACTCAATTGAAAACCGCTCTTAAGTAGAATCAAATCAAATCAAATGTGTTTGGGGAGAGAGGGAAAACCAGAGAACCCGTCGAAAAATCTCTCGGAACAGAGTAGAGAACTAAAAATCTCTACCCACTTATGAAACCGAGTCAGGGTATCGAACCCGGGCCACATTGGTGGAAGGCTAGTGCTCTCACCACTGCGCCATGCTGCCCTGCTCCCCAATAGTCGGAGCCGCAAGCACTATTTTGGTATCAAACTGTAATCTGAGAGCGTGAGAACAGGCATTATTCTTGGTTGGTTCTTCCACTTCTTATTCTGACTCCTAAAATCTAGTTTTCAGTGGATCTTAAGCCGTTGAGTCCTAAGCTAAAAGAATTCCAAACTTCTGGAAAGAAAGACATGGATGAACTAAAGAGTACGAACTGATTAGTTTGGAAATCAGGTACTTCCAGTTTAGACCCACTTGCGTCTCGTCATGTTGCAACCGCATGAAACAAGTTCTTCCAAGCCTTATAAATTATGATCAAACAGGTTTCTGAAAGGTCGATTTATTGGTGAAAATGTTAGACTAATAGATTGTATAATCCAGTATGCTAGAGAAAAAAACATTCCAGGCTTACTTCTTTTTATTGATTTTGAAAAGGTTTTTATTCTCTTGAATGGTCATTTATACTGAATGCACTAAAAGTTTTCGGCGAATCTTTAACTAAATGGGTGAAAACGTTTTACTGCAAGACTGAAAGCTGCATTTTGAACAGCGGGTCGGCAATTAATTTTTTTGAGACCCAGAGAGGGGTTAGAAAGGGCTGCCCACTCTCCCCTTACCTTTTTTTTATCATCAGCGGAAGTGCTAGCCTCAGCAATAAGTAACAACGGTAATATAAAAGGAATAACCGTAAACAATATAGAGATCAAGATAAGCGAATATGCTGATGACACAACTTAGATCAAAATCACTCAGTGCTTGACGATTTTAGTAGTGTCCGGCCTTACACTGAACGATAAGAAGACTGAAGCACTTTGGTTTGGCTCAAGTATTGGGAATGACAAGATCCTGTTACCAGGCAAGAACCTTAAATGGCCAAAAACCAAGGTCAAAACTCTCGGGCTATGGATTTTGACGGACCCCGATTTGTCCACATGTTTAAACTATGACGAAAAATTAGAAAAGGTCAAGGAAATTCTAAATTGTTGGAAAGACCACAGACTTACGCTGTTAGGGAAAATCACTGTACTTAAATCTTTAGTTGTTTCTCAGCTTGTATATCTGCTCCCCCTCTAAGTTCAAATAGTAAGATTTTGCACGAAAAAAAAAAAGATTTGTTTTACAGTTTCCTCTGGAATGGAAAAAGTGACAAGATAAAGCAAAAAGTTATGATCAATGACTCGCGCGATGGTGGCTTAGGAATGATAGATCTTATTTCCTATAATAAATCTCTCAAGACCACGTGGATTAAGAAATACTTAGATAACGACAATCTAGACATTTTGCACAAAAAAAAAGGTTGCCAAAGTTTCTTTTCCCACAATCTTAATGTTAGCGACATCTCAAAGTTATCACATGAAGAATGATCCTCGCAGTTGTGAACGCAATTTATGCAATTGCGAAAAGAAGCCTGAAAAAAATTCAGGACTTCAACGGGGTTTGAACCCGTGACCTCGCGATTACCGGTGCGATGATCTAACCAACTGAGCTATGAAGCCACTGACGTTGGGAGCAGGTCAATTGTGGGTTCATATATTCCTGTGAAAGAAATGAGTTTGAATGATATATGAAATAAATCATACTATGAACTGCGGAAATGAAATCACATGAAGAATGATCCTCGCAGTTGTGAACGCAATTTATGCATCGCACCGGTAATCGCGAGGTCACGGGTTCAAACCCCGTTGAAGTCCTGAATTTTTTTTCAGGCTTCTTTTCGCAATTGCATAAATTGCGTTCACAACTGCGAGGATCATTCTTCAGTGTGATTTCATTTCCGCAGTTCATAGTATGATTTATTTCATATATCATTCACATCTCAAAGTTAATTGAAACGTAGGATGTTTTTTTCAAAGAAGTGTTGAATATCTGGGCAGAATCCCAGATAACATCGATAGACAATTTTTTTGAGCACTCACTGTGGCATAACTCTCTAATAAGGATTGCAAACAAACCCGTTCTGTTCAAAGATTGGCTTTCAAAAGGGATATCAAAAGTAAAACATCTGCTGAGATCGGAACTAACACCTTCCTATCCCCAAAGGAGCTTAGCCCAAATAATGATTTCGTCCCATGCCCACTCAGCTGCAATAGTATTATATCGGCTGTAAAAGCCCTCAAAGCGAAATCGAATCTTCAAGACGCACGAGACGGCAATTATGTCCACGAAACCCTAAGAAATAAAATTTTACAGGCTTCCAAGATAGCGAATTTGATTTACAAAGAACTAATTTCTAAGTGTCTTACCCCAGAATCTAGCCAAAAAAACGACTCAGAGATTGCTGCTTTTTGTATAATGAAAATATTAACTGGTCAGCAGCGTACATGCCGGAAAAGAAGTGCACAAGGTGTACCAAACGTAAATTCTTACACAGACGAGTGCCAACTAACGCCTTCCTTTCCAGGATTGGCATACAGGAAAATGAAAATTGCTCTTTTTGTAACATCTCTTCTAAAACTTTAATTCACCCTTTCTGGTCTTGCACAAAAACTACATCCCTTTGGAAGGAAGTGTTAAATAGCTGCAAGAGGCTAATCTACTCTCCAGCAACTACTCTCTTACAAATACCATTGCTTTGGGGCTGGAACCAAACAAGTCAATTTTCAATTCAAATTAATTACTGTTTCCTTCTAGCACGATATCACATATGGCTTTCCAAAACAAAACTAACAAACTATCCCATTTTTTAAATCCTATCTGCGCCTTCTCAAATCACGCTGTGAAATTGAATCAAAAGCAAGCGAAGCAAAGAAATGGGAAGCTCTAGCTAAATATATACATGACTGATCGAACTCATCTATATATTCTTTCTTCTTGATCTCCTGACAGCAATCTTTCACCGTAAACCCCATGCCTTTTTTCTAAAGATTCGGGTATAATCGTTATTTTTTCCCTATGCCCTCTTACTGCCTTAATGTTGATTTTGTACAATAAAAAGAGTTTTAGTGTAGAAAGTATTGGTGTGTTATGAATTGCGTTAGAAGTGCAACTTGTGTATTGTTAAATAAGAATTGTAATGTAAGTAACGTAAACGTATTGTAATTACTTTTGAATTTTATTCCTGTAATCAGTGTAATTATTGTCTGTTTCCCTCCTTTCGTGTATATGCAGCATTGCACAGTATCGTTTTGTATGGTATTAATAAAATGCTTATTATTAAAAAAAATAATAAAAATAATAATTGAAAAGGAAGTGTGGTACTGAGCAGGTGCCTACTTCTCTTTAGAAAATTTTCCTAAGCTACAAGAGTTCATAATCAGTTCATTTACTTGGAAGGCACTTAGATCCACTTTTATTTTAATGAAAGCGTTCAGGCAACAAGCCGTGGGCGATGAATAGGGAATGCCATTTACCACGCCAGGCCCACGTTTATCTAAATTGTAGACAGTAAAGCGATTGTTATTCAGCGTAATGCGTCAATGAAAATAACTTGAACTCAAATAGAGTCAGCCCAATGTGTTTTTCTTTTACGTTCCTTTCTTTCTAAGAAAATAGTTAATTTGCCGCACGAAAGTCGTCATATTAGAGCAGCATCCGATATTGCTTTTAAACAGTTCAGTTTGACAAAAGCACACAGGATTAAACCTTATGTTGCACTAAGATCTTTTGTGCTTAAAAAATATAATAATAATTTGGACCACACTTTTACTGTTTTTAAAATTACCCAATGCATGCGAAGAAAAGTCGAAACGACAAACAAGAATAAGTTAAAATTGCATCATGTATATCTTAACTTCGAAGATTTAAAGAAATATATACTTTTTATTTTATTTTTTTATTTTATTTTTTTTAGTTTCAACACCGATTCTTTTGTGTGTGTTCAGCGATATTAAAATGCGAAAAAAGAAAGAAAAAAATCAGAGTTCTATTGATACCGCCTATTATGCAATAAGCTGGTCAACGAATATTTTACAATCACTATAGCGGGAGAAGAAATTGTTCGCCGGCTAGTTGACAAAATAGCAATACGGGCAATACGCAAACAGAACTATTCTTTTTTTCTGCTGGGCAACTGACGAGATTAAAGCATATTGTCCCATGGAAAGTCAATAGACCCGTTTGTCTGTATTAATGCATAAGCGACTCACGGTCCGCGGGACGAACAGGATAAAAAATTTGCCCAATTTCACCCAGAAGGCTTGTTTATGTCTGCACTGATAAATTCAGTCTAAACCATCCACCATTTTTAATTGCCCTTTGCGCAATTTTGTTGTAGTCTCTATTCATTTTATTTAACATCGTTACCACGCCACTAAGGTAAATCAAGAATACGTGTACAAGTCAAGTATAAGAATGTGTTAGTTTGAGCATTGTGCAATAGATCGGAATGGTTTCCTTTACTGTCGACCACACGTGCAGGCACTAATTGTTTTACTGGCTTTCAGAGTTTTATTAATATCAATGAAAAAAAATACTCAGCTTTAGTTTGAGCATTTCGCAATGGATCAGAACGGTTTCTTTTACTGTCGACCACATGTGCAGGCAACTAATAGTTTTACTGGCTTTCAGAGTTTTATTAATAACAATGAAAAAAAAAACAGCTTTAGAAGACGATCTAGTTAAATGTAAAGACAAAGGAAAGGGAAAGTGAAAAAAATATATAAATATGTATAGAAATAAACTTACCTACGAGTAGGGGTGCGGATTTCCTTGTTTAAAAGTAGCTTCCTGATAAAACTGCTTCCACTGTTGTTTTAGTTTTTAATTTCATATTTCGTGAGTCAATGCAGGATGAATCATGTTCTGGCGCGTGATGTCGCTAAACTGACTAAGAATTTTATTCAAATCGACAGGTGACGATTTCTCCCCTTTCTTTCTCTTCTTAACCTATCTTTTGGTTCAATCGCCGCCAGTTGAATTGACAAATACATTGAGATTGCTTATTACACAGGAAAAGATCTATCAATCTCCAGACGACGACTCTGACGTTAACTTTCACGCTCTCAACTTTGATCCCCTGTCGACTTTGTTAATAAAAAAAAAACATAAAACCTAATAAATAATTTAACAGCGCGTGCCGAAATGGACTGTTAATTTATGAAAATCATGGTCATAATTTGGAGTTCTAAATAGAGCATTCACTAGAGTTTCATCCAAAAGGTAATATTCATCGAAGTGAGAATTAGTTGAAATTATTCTAGATCAAAGTTTAATCGCACTCCGGTGGAAAAATATGTTATGAAGGATGATAACTTCCCGCTATGAAAAATAACGCTGCGTCTTAAAGTCGGCATTAACAATATTTCCTTGTATAGTTTACTGATAAACTGAAAAAAAAAAATAAAAAAATAAAAAACGTATCACCGGAACAAAACTAAGGGTGTTAATCCTGCTAAGATTTCCGATTATTTGGGTTAAACAAGGCTGCATGGATACATTTCCGCGCGATCCAAAGTCTGTCTTTTTTTAGGCTTTAATATTGGTCTATGCGATTTCTGTAGTGCTCGGTTATGACTATTTATTGGCTTAAACAAACGATTTTAAGATTGTGGAAGCGTCAATCTGCCCAGTGTCGGATAAGTATGCAAAACTTGTGAATGCTGGAAGCGAGATTCGGCTTGTTGTATGTTTCCCTTGGGACCTTCTAACATGTTGCGGTTTTCTATCGTTCGTACTCTTATACATCATACAAATGGCGTCATAAAGTTTTCAAAACTCAAGTGGATCCACGAGTAGTTTCACTGCCATCTTGTGAGCATTTCATAGTGTCATTTCTGTACTCTTTAACAATACAGACAATAGGAAACAGATGTTGATTTCTTTTTTATATAATAAAGTGGAAAAAAAATTCAAGCGAGATCGGCTTTATTTTTCTTCAATGAATCCTGCATGTCCTCATTATCCTGGTTGTCCTGATTGATCCTGATTGTCAAGGAAACAGCATCTGATTAATGATAAAAAAAATTGTCAGCCATTACATCAATCAACTGTTAAACAGTTTCATTTCAATTACCCTCAAAAGTAAGCGAATTTTTACTAAAAATGAGAACTGCTTCAAACAATGCTTCAAATTTAAAAGCAAAAATTCTGTTTAATTGATAGGGAGGTGTTGTTTCTGAAGGTCAATCTCTTGTAAACTCACCTGGCATCCTAGAAAATGTATGGAAATCAAAGCGTTTTTGCTAAAAGTGAGTTGAGGGGTGGGAGTGGAGAGGGTGGGTGGGTGGTGTTATTAAATCTCTTATTTCTCCAAAGATGAGGACGAGGTATTGTTATGCATGTATCTTGTCACGTGACAGCTGATCATGTGGCTATACTCGGCTCATTTGAACTCACTTTGTGGTCGGCGGAATAATTTGCAGAATTTACCTTGGAATGTGTCAAAATTGCCCTAAATTACTGTGCTTTGGGTCATTTGCTGTTGCCGGAGCTCATCATCAAGGCCTGAGAAGGCTTAAACCTTGCCAACTCCAAAGAACCGCTTATTGGCACTGCGACTGCAACAAACTTTGTTCTAAAGCTCGCTTGAATCTGCTGACGGTTTGTTGTTCGTGGACAATGGGCCTAAAGCAGATGTGCCTTGTCCCACCCGGCTCCAATCTTCACTGTCGGAAGTTTCATTGAATGCTGAGGGTGTCCGAACAACTTTTGGTGCAGGATTATAGCCTGGTCTGAGACTTACAAGAAAATGGGAAATTGTTTCGGAAGAGCCTTTCCCGCTCAAAGATATGCTCCAGGATGCAACGGGGATAGATTCTTGCTGTTTGGCTGCTTGGTGGAGGTTGCTGATAAAAAGGGAGCTGAGAGACCTATTGTTTGCCTTTTTTCCTCAAACTTGCTCTTTAATTTGGAAGCAGAAGAGCTGCTTAGTAATGTTAACTCTCTGAAAAAAGGATTCAGTTAAAGAAATATTTGTCCAGGCTGCTCGTTTGCGAGGTAAGATTTCCGTTTAATTCTTGCATTAGTTTTGAGCTGATATGTTGTTTACATCCCACTCAAGAAAATTAAAGCATGGGTCTGATTCTTAATCCCCCAAAAAACAGGAGGTTGGTCTAACTTTTTAAGGTTTCAATATGATGTAAAAAAAAACTTTAGGAGAAACGTCCTCGCCATAAGTTCAATAACGTTGAGGTATACAAACCTTTTATGCAATGAGCCGAAATGAAGCCAATCTGTTGAACTGTTCTTCCATAACATTTGAAAGATTGATGGTAGGTGTAGGCAGAAAACACCCATTTTTGGCAAAGTGAACGTTTGAAGATTTTTCTCTCTGCAAATAACAAGATTCAGTCCACCAGTTTAGTTTCATATCATAGAGCAATACCGAGATAATTGGTAAAAAATTGTTTCTTGCCTCACAGACTAAGTATTTTTGCTCATTTATCGTTACCGAGGAAGCACTATTAAAGACATCTGGCATCTGTTGCTCTACTGCCGCGAGTCTTGGTCGTTAATATATAACGATAATAATAATACAAAAGTGAGACATATCATCCCTTCTTTTTAGCTCATGGATAACGTAGTCATGACATAAGGTGTAGGAGGAACTTCCGTGTCACTCACTCACTCACTCACTCACTCACTCACTCACTCACTCACTCACTCACTCACTCACTCGATTCTGATTAATTTATTCGTTAAACTTGGATAAAACATTCTTCTGTTCCTCCCGTGGTAAGTATTGTATTTGTCCCCGCAAGTCCTCTTTGCTCAAGGTTTGCAAGTCTTAGGGGGTGGGAGAAATGCGTAGAATCTTGCTCGACTGTTTATGTATCATGAAGTGAAAATGAATGGTGTCGATTAGAGCTTGTGAAGATTGTAAAATGGATGATTTTTCGTCCGATCCTCTTGAACATACCTTTGCGCAGTTGGAAAGTGGAAAGCTAGTACAATTAAGTAAACAAGCTCCGAGAATTGAAAATGGAAATCGACAAAAATTGTACGCTGATATCTTAAAGCGATGATAATTGCTTTTCCTTTCGACGATTTTTCTTGTCACCCGAAGGAACAATGCACCAGGGAGGAATGAATGTGTTAATAATCAAAACAAGTTATTTCGATGCCACTAGCACTGAAGGACACGGTTGGAGTTCAAGACAAGAGAACAGAAAGAAAACAACGCCATATGTTCACTAAGTATAATAAGGCATGCTATGGCCACCGAGTGTTTGGAAATAAGTTTCGTGCGACTGCAAGCAAGGAAATATCACATTTCCTATCGTCAGGCGCTTTAGACAAGGGCTAAAAGCAACTAATTCGTTTGAGAAAAGGATTGGAACATTCAGCAATGAATTGAATCCCCCGTCGCATGATTACTGCGAGTTGTTGCATACCAGGTTATCAAAAGCTTAGATCTTATGCTTGACACAACATACAATGTCGCAATCGCTACACTGAATCAGCATAAACAAAGTATCCAGCAGAGCTTTTCTAATGAATAAAGCCGAGATTTAGACATGCAACACATTTGTTTTGGGAGAAAAATATGATTGATTTTACTGCTTAAACTGAGACAGGCACGTATTGCTTATCGAAGACGAAATCCCGATTACTCATAATTACTGAAATGTCTGAAATAGCTTTCCAAGTCGGAAGCATATTACAATGGACGCTATTGTTATGCACATGTCATCGGTTTCCCCGTGGGAGATGGATGGAATTCTTTGCCCGAGGGTAGGTGAGAAAACAACATTGTTTAACGATCAAAGATTAGAGGGTAAGGGAAATCACGAGTTTCTTAAGCATGTCAGGGGGATTTTCTGCTGTGCGACACCTCACCCAGGGGACTTTGTCATGCAAGATTCCCCGACTCCCCGGGAAAATTCCTCAAGTTTCCTTGACTGATTTTACACCCCCCCCCCCCCCCCCTTTGGCTAGCCCGGGTCGACCCCACAGGAAACCATGATATTAATAATAATGTTTAACACTTATATCGCGCCTTTTACATCTAAATATGAACAAAAGCGCATGACAATAAATATCTTAACAATATAATACAAATGATGTAAACAACTATATGAAAGAATTACATCCTTTTAAAACTTAATTATGAATACCGCGTTAAAAACTACTAAGCAAAGCTAATATAAGAAATTACTAAACGCCTCTCTAAAATAATAAGTCTTCAGCATGGATTTAAAGGTGTTAAGTTCTGTCTGACTTCTAATGTTTTTCGGCAGGGTATTCCAAGTCTTCGGCGCAGACGCTGAAAAAGCCCTATCCCCTAGTGTGCTCTTAAATCTTGCTGAAGGATCTTGAAGCAACTCTCCTACATTCATAGAGCGTAATAAATAGCGTTTATTATTTCTAAATTGTATAAGATCACGTAAATATGCTGGTGTGGAAAAATGAATTACCTTAAAAGTTAATATTGCTATTTTGTAACTAATTCTATACTTGACGGACAGCCAATGAAGAGTGAATAGTATTGGTGGTATATGATGAAATCTAGGTGTATGTGTAATCAGGCGCGCGGCGGTGTTTTGAAGACTCTGTAGCTTTGCCAAATGACAGGCTGGTACCTTATGCAGTAGGCCATTACAATAATCTATGTGAGCCATTATAACAGCTTGAACCAATAACGTAGGGCTATCATACGTTAAAAACTTACGTCTGATGTTATGTAGATGGTAATAAACTGACTTGCAAATCTTATTGATTTGTGTGGACATACTGAGATTACAGTCGAACCATGCTCCTAAATTTCGTACAGCAGTGGTCGCCACAGGTAATTCAACATGACCGACCTTTAGTATGGTGGCCCAGCATTATCATAGTAAAATATGTAAGTTTGGGGGGAGAAAAGAATAAAAAATGGAAAGAAACGAAAAAATCGAAAAAAAAAAAAAAGCGAGAAAAATAATATTGTAATAAAAATTAATAATATAAAGTAAAAAAAAATATTTGTTGACAAAGAAAAATAATTTAAGCACTAAAAATATTTTGAAAAAAATATAATCCAAAAAAAAAAAAAAAAAGAAAAGAAAAAAGAAGAAAAATCATTGTCAAAAAACAACATTGAAAATCAACATCGAAAATTAACATTAAAAATCAACATTGAAAATCACGAAAAAAAAAAAACCAACGTTATTTCCACGTGGCCTGTCGTTATCATAGAGCAGGATGCTTTGCACGCATATTTCCCGCCTTCCTTGGGCTTCTGTGGTCTGACCCCAAATGAGGACATGCATGCCCTGTTTTTTGTATGAAGTGTGAAGATTGAACATTTCAGCTGACGCTTCCCTTCTTCTGGTGGATTTCAAAAACTTACATATTTTACTATGATAATGCTGGGCCACAACGTGGCCTGCCGTTATTATAGAGCAGGATGCTTTACACGCGTATTCAATATATATTTCATCCATTAGAGAGGTGATTAGAAGCTCCTGATGGGCCTTTGTTGGACACCAGCACATCGCACAAGCCCACTGGATAGCCAAAGTGTTCCGCGCAAGCAATCTTCAAGTTTTCAAGCGTTAAATCATCGCTGGAAAACTTGACGAATTCTCTCGGTTGTACCAGGCGAAACGTTTGCTTGTTGTTAGGTTCTGCTGTCTACCTTTGCGCGATGATGTCGCTTGGAGCCGTTCCTTTAGCACCTTTGCGAGGTCGTTTTGCTTGCTGTGTTGTTTTGTTTGACATTTTTTCTTGAAGGGGCTTCCAAACTTGGCTCATTTTTGGCGGCATGGTGGATCAAAGACCTATAACTTTCCAACAGCACCCCTAATGGATCGAAATCCACCAGAAGAAGGAAAGCGTCAGCTGAAGTGTTCAAACTTCACACTTCATACAAACAACAGGACACGTCCTCATTTGGGGTCAGACCACAGGAGCCCAAAAAAGGTCAAATATGCGTGCCAGTGCAGAGCATCCTGGTCTATGATAACAACAGGCCACGTGGAAATAACGTTGGTTTTTTTTTATCCTATGTCGATTTCCAATGTTGATTTTTAATGTTGATTTTCGATGTTGATTTTCAATGTTGTTTTTTGACTAAGATTTTTCTTTTTTTTTTTTTTCTTTTTTTTTTTTTGGATTATATTTTTTCCAAATGTTTTAGTGCTTAAATTATTTTTCTTTATTTTCTTTTTACTTTTGCTTTTTTTTTTTTCTATTTTGATTGCTTATATTTTTCGTTTCTTCCCATTTTTTATTCTTTTCTCCCCCAAAGCTTACATATTTCACTATGATAATGCTGGGCCCCCATAGTACAGTTCAAAATGCATCATATGATCGTGTGTTTGATCATCAGTAGACAGAGCGCTCAGTCAACTTTGAAATGAACTGTAGATAATGCTAACGGGTCGAAGGTTTGCAAACGAAATGTCCTTCCCTGTTTTTTTTCAAGCGCGGGTTCACTAGAGCATTTTTCCCACCTCGACGGGAAATGACCCATAGCGAGAGATGAATTCAATATACACGTCATCACAGGTAGATGTTCATCAAGACAAGAAACTAAGAGGTTTGTCGGTATCGGGTCGAGGCTATAGGTCTTTTTAGCCGACCTTTGCACAAGGCGACGGACATCTACATGTACATTATTCAATGGTTTGTAAATTAAATAGCAGCGTATTCTGAAATCTAGCCGCCAAAACACCAATATTGTTCAGAAAGTCTATCCTTTGGCTTAAATATATGATCAGTATAAAAATTCAAAAGGAATTTAATATTGTGGCAGTTACTATGCTGTGACTTTCGTGGTGTCACACAACGCTCTCTTCGATGGGAGGTTGCGTGCGGGCGAGAAAACACCACAACCAATCTAGTTTGAATAATGAGTTAGATAGACTCTGGAAAAGAGGTTGCATTACTAGTCAAGTGTAGATCGCAATTAGTCTAGCAAGATGCATCCATGAGCTGGCTCAGAGAAGCCTTTGATTATTATTAGCGTAAACGTGAATATAACTTATCTTACCAAGCAATTCGCACAACATCTCTTCTTCTTTCTGTGGCCGTGTGTGTATTTGTCCTGTGTTCAACGTAGACTCTCGTTTTGCCGGTAATGCTGGTTCTTGGAGGCGAAAAAGTCGTATGTGTACAACTGTATGAAATAATTGAATAAAATCAATATTTAGGTTGGTCATCTATCCGAATGACATATCGGATAAATAACCCCTTTACTTCTGGAAATAGTCGCCAGCTCCTTCATTTATTATTGGCTAATAACTCAAGCCTTTGTTATCGCCGATTATTTGCAAAGTTAAAGTGTTTTGTTGTGTGTTAATTTTCGGTTTAAATCACTTCCATCGTGAATCCTTACTATAATTATAGCTCAACAGACCTTATCACGTGTTAAGACGCCATCTTGGTGGGTGGGCAAAGCGCAAGGAATTTGCCGTTGTTTGTATGGAGGTCTGGGTTGCTTACCATTTGTCAGAAAAATCCGCAAATTTCGGTTTGAAGTCAAATAGGTAAGGTAATTTTCCGGAAAATATTTTCGGAAATTGTGGACAATCTCCAGAGGTTGTCCTCTGTTTACGTTCGGAGTGGGTTTCGGAAATTTGCTTACCATTTGAGCAAATAGTTCCGTCTCCCGGTCCTTTTGCGTCAGAACAAGTGAGTGCGCATGATGGCACGCCTTGAAGTAAATGGTAAGTGCCAATCTCATCCGGTTGGTCGGTAAATTCGGAAAATCATCATTCAACGGTCATTAAATCAGGATTTTTCTGACAAATGGTAAGTACCCCTGATGTCAAATAATTGTCGTAAAACGTTAGCTTAGTACCATTAATTAGCAATGGAATTTTTTGTTGATGAACAGGAAGTTCATTCTTGGCAACGGATTTGAATACAACTGGCTGTAATTCATCTTATTTTTGCCTACCCACGAAGATTACGTCTTAAACCATGACAAGGTCTACTGTTTCCTTGCGTAAAAAGGCTACGGAAAAATCGCAAAGAATAAAGGTGATTCAGTAAGTACAAAAAGTTTCAAAAAGGGGTGGGGGGTGGGGGCATTGAACGTAATAAATGGTCGAGGAAGAAGGAAAAAAGGAAGGAAAAGGGAAACCGGCAAGTCGAGCAGAGACTGTTTACCATGTAAAGGCCCCACACGGCTCGCAACTTCCCTATGGCTAAGCTTGTCCAGTACCCTAAAAAGCGGTTGTTGGCAGGCCAGGGCCATCATAGTATTTTGCTCTTGACACAGGAAAGTCTACCCTGTGGCGCTGTTTATAATTCAGTTCAAATGCAGATTTCACATATTTTTCGCAAAAAAACAATATGTCCATTGGGTTGAGCGCCACTTTAAATTATTTAAAAATTAAGGTGGCTCTGAACCCAATGTGCAGACTTAAAAAAAAGAGCTTTACAGTAAGGTGAATTTTGATATTCTGGTTACAATTCAATAAAAACATGGGTGTTTCTAAGAGGTTGTACTGTTGCTATGGCTACCTTATATGCCAAGAAATGATCAGAACTTGTTGAGCAACAATTGGAATCTTTTTGCTACCATACTCAAAAACACAGACATAGGGGAGGGGGGCAGTGATGCTAGGGGAAGTGATGGCATCCCACATTATGGACATTTCAAATTTGCCACCTTTCAGTTTTGGCTTGTCAAAAAACAGCAGCTATTCAACTTCACAGGAAAACGGGAAATAACACACACACACAATAATAATAGGTGTACTGTACTCCTCTTTTCACCCTATTAATAATAAATAAATAAAGTTACAACGGCAGTTACAACTCACGTGCATGTTGTATTTAAAAACAATACCGCTGCTGATACTGTTGCAGTTACTGATGTAAGCTTCAGAGCGTTAAACAAGGAGTAGAAGTAATGAAATTTACTATAGAAGCAATATACGCCAATAATTTGCAATGCTTCCTGTGTTCTGATAAAGAAGGGAGTTAATAGGAAAGCTAACCCTGAAGCATGTATGAAGCTAGAAAAATAAAGTGTTCCTTTCAAAGCTGTCCTAAAATAATTAACCTTACCATATTGGGAGTTAGCCTAATGGTCGTGGAAACGAGTTGTAAACATCTTTCAGGATTTTACATCAAATATCTGATTGTTTGCAACAATGTTTGCAACAATGACAACGTCATTTTATGTCGTGTTGTTGTTGTTTTCCAATACTACCACAATATAGAATGTATTGTAAAAAAATGCCCTACAAAGGCTGGTTTCACTAGCGACGGAGTGTGGCGTGTGGAGCGTTATGATCTGGTGAAAAGGGACTTTAAGATATGAGGACGCGGTGGCTTTGGGACGCCGCCGGAAGTGATTTTCCAACAAACGAGTATTCTGCGCATGTCATTGCCCTCTCGCCACTGCGTCATGTTGACGTTCAGAACGCCAAAGCGAAGTGTTTCGCGTTGTGCCGAAAACGTGAGTAATAATCTTTTTGTTTTGTAAAGAAATTGACTTCTCAACCCTTGAAAACTCACACACAGCAACTAGAACAATGTTTGTGCTTGTAAAGAAGTAAAAAGCCTCGAAAATGATGCCGTGTGTCTTTTTTTATGCAGGTGAAGAAAGACACTGAATTTTTGCATTGTGTTGTGTTGTCTTGAAATGGCGGACTCTTCTCAGGCAACGAAACCACCCAGGTAAACTTGAGTAAGCCAAAAGCTCGAGGGGAATAACCGGTTTTTTGAACCCTCATAACATTTTAGCTTTTTCTTGCCTTGTATGAAGCTGAATTTATAGCGTAAATAAAATAAAAATAAACGTGTAAGTGTCAAGTTCAGAGTAAACATCAAACGTCAAGTCTTAAAATGTTGTGTGGGATAACGTCTAAAATCAGTTGCTCGTCGAGATATGTAAACGCGATTAGCTCATTATGATAGTTGAAATATCCTTTTTCTGCTTAAATCCGAGGTCTGTAAGCTTTTCAGTGGCTCAGTCGTCTATTCTCCACTTAAAAACACATACGTCCAATATTCGATGATGAAGGAATGTCCAAAATTTTATCGATCGAGACATGTGAAAATCAATAGCTCTTTATATCTTTAGGTATGAGAAATGACTTTTTATAGAAATTTTATAGGGATGTTAAAGGGAAATCGCAAATGACCCAGTTTATAACTTTAGTTATACAAAATTACATTACAGCAACTGATAATGTTTATTTGTTAAATTGTAGTTCTGCGATGTTTTGGAGTAAAGATCATGATTTGATCCTCTGCCGAGAAGTGATCAACGTTAATCCTTATGTTACTAAGAAAAGCTCAACACAGCGAAGTGCTACCTGGGAAAAAGTGGCAAAAACACTGAATAATTGTCCATTTCCAGCATTCAATGTCGACAAGCGCTCTGTCCGCGATCATATTGCAATATTACAAAAAAGGTATAAAAAGAAGTTAAGAGCCGAAGAAAAGGCAAGTGGTATAACACCTGATGAACCCACAGAAATGGAAAACCTGCTGGAACAAATAATTACACTGGAAGAAAGTGCTGAGGCAGAGCAGCAAGAAATGGATTGGGAAAAGAGCCGGAAGGTAGAGAATGACAGGGGAAAAGCTGAAGATGTTAGGTTAAAAGCCATGGAAAAGTTATCTGATACACAAAAAAGGCAATCGGGTGAGACAGAGGACAATCAAAGTAAGCGACCGCGCCGCTCTGGAAGTGATGCAATCTCTTACTTGTCACAGAGAGCTCAGATAAATTATGAGCTCAGGCAAGAGGAATTGAAGCTGAAAAAAGATCAACAGGAGTCTGAGAAACAGCAGATGAAGATTGCAACAGAAGGTCAAAAGCAGTTTCAGGAGCAGCAAAGTAAAGTGGTGTTGCAGCAGCAGCAACAGCAAAGTCAACAAACACTGCTGATAATGCAGCAACAGCAGGAACAAACAAAGGCACTAATGGGCATGTTGGAGCGCATCATGGACAAATAATTGTTTCTGTTTTATTCTTCAACATTTTGTCCATAAAATGCAAAATTGTTGTGTTCCTATTTAGAGGTAGCAGGAATGTCTTCTCTCCTGTTACATTTTCCCACTGTTTTACATTCAAAGCTGTTGTCAGTATTAAGTAGTCAGAAAACGTTGCGACACATTTCCAGGCGAGTTGTTGAAAATTAAGAAATGTTTTGAAATGTTTTGTTTTTCCCAGCTTTCCTAACTTTTTGTGAGTAAGAGAGACCTATTTTCAGACACATCTGTTTGCACTAATCATCAAAGACTTGAGACTTAAAGGGCTAAAAGCTTATCATGTTTTATGCCAACTCAGGAATTTCTTGGAGGGGTGATAATATTTGTGTACCCTACCACTCACGGACGGAAAGAGACAAGAAACAAAGCACAAGTCAAAGAAAGTAACACAATAAGAATACTGAACTGATCTTTATGCCAGAAACTTGTGACTAGCCTAACTATGCAACATACTATTTTTCAAACATGTTAGGGACTGCTCCATTTTGTGGAGGAGGGGTGGCTTGTGCAATTTCATCCATGCATCTGTACTCGGACCACTTTCTCGTCATATAGGCATGCCTTTTTTCAAACCCTTCCATGCACAAGGAATGGTTTTCTCAGGGCATGTGCATGCACAATATCTTTTCTTCTGTTCATCTTTTATTTTTAATGAGTCACTGAAATTGTCAATTTTCTCCAGGAATTTTGAACATGTTTGGAGAAAATTTTTCTCAATGTCACCCCCCCCCCCCCCCCCCCTTCCCAACAAAGTGTTAAATGGTTTGCCCCTTAATGTCTGTAACTTGCAAAATTTTGACAGTTTCTAGTTAGTTGCTTGGGAACCCCAAAACCTCACAACAACAGTCAAAAGGTTTGGAATTCTTACCCCGCATAAGGGTATGCAAATTGTGTAGTGGTCTAAGATAACTAACTGAAATAGTCGTGCAACATTGGAGGATCAAGGCCAAAGTATTCTGCTGTCCTATTGGAATATAGACAGGTAAGGGAATTTCTTAGTAGTGCACAAACAATGTACATCTTGCCAACTTGGCTTAATCCAATCTTTAAGTTTTTCTTAAAATCCAGGAATTTGAAATAGTTAACTATGTCTGAAAAAAGCCACTCCACGGAAACACGAGCCGCACTCATTGACTCGTTAAACATCTGCATCTCTCTGGTCAGCATTCCCATCCGAAATGGTGCTTGGAGATGAACCCTGAGTGGATACGCTGGATCGCCATACAAACACTTTTCTCTTCCAGCGGGGGAGAAGGCGAAATTTTCCAGGTCATCATCCTAGCGTCATGCATTCTTCCTTCTATTAAAAAAAAAAAAAAGTAAAAATGTGCAAAGATTAGAGTTGAAATTGAAAAACGAATAAATAAGATAATGTAAAAGAAAAAAACAACAAACAAACAATGAAGGAAGTAGCATTTGAACTCACCCAAAGGGCCATAAAGATGACCAATCAACCCATTGGGAAGAGCAACAGACTGAAATTTGAGGGCGTGAATACGTTTGTGCCCGTTGCACACAGTTCTCTGGTTTATGATAGGTCGAGAGATTGGGCGCACTGTTCCATCAATAAACCCGATGCAATTTTCCAGGGCCGCCCCTCTGATGTGGATTGCATTGGCGTAGATATCAAGCATCGCTGGGCTCAGAATAGCATGATTCCATTGAGTCATCCTGTGACCGTGATTAACATAAGGCCAGTCAATGACGACATTACTTATCATGCTCAACTCTGGAACTGATCGGCCAAAAATTGGTATCACGTCTGAATAACGACATGGATAGGCAAAGCGTTTCAGCACAATACACAAACCCTCACTTGCACTGCAGACTGATCCATTGCAACAAACGAATTTTGGAGGCAGTCTCAAGGCATCGATAAGGTAAGGAATGTCTACCTTTTCCACTCGAAAATCTGCTTTGCATTCTGCTGAATCTTTGTTAGTCAGGGAAAAGTTGTCGTATAGAGAATGACGAAATGGAAGATTTTGAGTGGTATATTCCTCGTAAAGCACAGCAAATTCCTCGTCATCGATAATTTCTTCTTCTAGACACAAAAGCAGCATTTCCTGAACTGCTTTGAAGGAACTCATGGTTTGTTTTGTTTCAAAACCGATCCTTCGCCGCGTCACAGATCTTAACTTTATTTTTCCCGCGTTCATGACGCCGTTCTAGGTCCAGGCTTCCCTCGGTTACGGCGTTGCGAAAGCCACCGCGTCCTCGTATCTTAAATTCCCTAAAATCAAAGCAACGGGGTCGGAAACAAAATACCGATTCCGTTATGACTACGTCGCTTATAAGGACAATGACAATGACAATGACATTGACAATGACAATGCGACAATGCATGACAATGACTAAAACAATAACAATTATCAGCATCGTTATCATCATCATCATCACTTTATTTAAGTCTCAAATATTTATAGCCGAGCACAGCTGCCATACTATTTGGGGAGACTAAATCAAATCAACTCTATCGTAAATACTCCTCGTCTTTGGCCATCGTAGCTTAACAAGAACAGTAAAATGAGCCAAACAGAATACGAAGAAATTACATGTAACCTGTGCAAAATCGCGGGAAAATATGCGCGTGCAAGTCGCGGTTGGTTTTGATTATTGGTTGAGAAAGTGGCGCGAGTTTCCCTGGCCAATCACAGAGAGAAGCAATGCAAAACCAAAGCAAAACGTGAATTACTTTCGACACTCACTTGAAAACCGCTCTAAAGTAGAATCAAATGAAATGAAATGTGGGTTTTGGGGGAGAGGGGAAAAACAGAGTACCCCGTAGAAAAAACCACTCGCAGCAGAGTAGAGAACCAACAAACTCGGCCCACTTATGACGCCGAGTCCGGGTATCCAACTCGGGCCACATTGGTGGAAGGCAAGCGCTCTCACCACTGCGGCACGCAGCCGTGCTCCCCAATAGTCGGAGTCGTAAGCACTCTTTTGGTATCAAACTCTAATTCGAGAGCGTGAGAATACGCATTGTGCTTGTTTGCTTTTTTCGCTTCTTCTTACGACTCCGAAAATCTAGTTTTCAGGCGACGGAGTCATAAGCGGAATAGGAAGAAAATGGAAACATTCTGATTCCTCCGACTCCGATTCTGTCGAGCTTATGACTCTGCTTACGACTCCGATTTTGATTTTCACTGGGTCATGAGCGCTCTTACGACTCCGACTCCGATACGACTCCGTCGCTAGTGAAAACCAGTCTCAAGGCGACGAAAAGTTGTCACTGTGCAAAAAGTACTGGCGCTATAATTCAAAAGGATGTGCGGTACTGACCAGGTGCTTTCTTCTCTTTAGAAAATATTCCTAAGAGTTCATAATCAATTTATTTACTTGAAAGGTACTTAAATGCACATTTTTGTTTTAATGAAAGCGTTCAGGTAACAAGCCAGGGGCCATGAATAGGGACTGTTATTTACCACGCGAAGACCACGTTTTTCCAAATTGTAGACAGTAAAGCGATTGTTATTCAGTGTAATGCGTCAATAAAAGTAATTTTAAGTCCTGCAAATACAGTCAGTCCAATATGTTTTTCTTTTACGTTCCTTTCCTTCTAATTTGCTAATTTGCTGCACGAAAGTGGTCATATTAGAGCCGCATCCGATATTGCTTTTAAACAGTTCAGTTCTTCTGGGCTGGATAAATGCGTTGATCATCAATTTTGCTTTGAGCTTTCTGATTCTTCACAAAACAAGCTAATATAGGTTCTTAGCCTAACTCAATGTAAGATTAAACCTGGTGTCTGATTAAACCTGGTACCTGTTTATTTGCGAGTTAAACTAAATAATAAATCAGTCGGCCCTTCTACTTGGTTTTATATCCCAACTGTTTGAAATATAATTTTAGTGAACAGTGAAATCAGGTTAAATTCAGAGTATAAATGTGTTTCTGAAAACAGCTCAGTCCCTTTATATCATAGAGGAACATGGAGGACAAAATTCCTGAATTCTTTTTGGTTAGAAATTGAGGCATCAGTTTTTGCTTTCTCAATTTTCCTTCCATTCTAACAAAAGCAAAGTTACTCGCTAACAATCGCTTTAACAGCCGCTTTGATATTAAGTTCGCTTCTCCTTTTTGAACAGAACAACATCATGCGACTTCTTCGTCTAGTCTTTTGAACTTTGTCTTGAACAGATTTTATTCGTTACAAAATGCATGTAGATCAACCAGTAGCTGTAAAGAAAGTTCCACAGGAGAAATTCCGTCTGATTAAACCAAACGAATAGGATTATTCGTGTCAAAAGCTCAAAACCTGGATCGACTTGCCGCCTGTCGGGTTTGTGTTGATGCAAAATAATTCACGACAACCAAGCGCTTTCACCTCACCACCGTTTGCGAATGTGGAGATCTAGAAAAGGGAAGGTAAGGAACTATGTTTGATATGTTAGTACAAAGTTAAATTGAAGGGACGTGTAAACCAACTCTCCGGAATTTCGCTGGGTGCAACACGAAGGACGTTTGGGTTTGGATAAGCTTTAGTCTTCCTGTGTATATACGAACGAAGTGGCGCTCATTTTCTTGATGGCAATCTAGTCGTCCTGATCGATTTCTGTACCACGATTCGAGCTGTTGTTGAAGTCTTGAACCTTTCAATGACTTCCAAAGAAGTGTATAAAGTAGGCGTTAAAATTTCCAATGCAAAACTAATCGTTTCACTTCCATGAGATTGAATGAAAATAAGTCGTCTGAAGTTGTCACTTGAGAAAATGACATTAAAGATTCATTTAAATTAAACTTGGTAACCAGCTCGCAGGAGCATGGCAAATTAATGGCGGACGAAAAATGTAGAGTTTTTGGACGCAACAAATACCATTTTCCTTTCACGTATGACAATATGCTTTGGATTGGTTGCACTTTTAGACGTGCACTATTAATTACGCGAATATAGGCCATTTCCGATAAAATTACCTTTGGCCTCTTTTTCAAAGCGAGGCATAGTGCTCATCTTTTACATGAAAATTGGTTTTCATTCGTATGAAAATGCCTTTAATTTGCATGTGAATGAAAACTAATTTTCATATGAAAAGATGAGCTCTAGGCCTCGCTTTGAAAAGGTAATTCGAAAATGGCCTATTTGATCATAGTGGCACTTCAAGAATCATCATATTTCTAAAAAAAACCGGTAACAGGTAAATGTTAACAGTAAAACAGAAACATGTTAAAAATGTCATTCACTGTCTCTTTTGTGTGGAAAAAATGAGCTTGCGCTTTGCACTGGCTTGCTTTATGTTTACAAACTTTCAACGTAACTATCCCCCTCGAAAACCGAGTCCAGGAGCTGCATCTTCGGATGTGCCTCCTCGACATCAGAAGACGTACATTCAAAGGGATTCGTCTCTGGTTCACTAAAGATAGCTTTGTTCGTCCTGTGCTACAAGGCTGCCCTTCTTTGAACAGTGTCATACAGGAAAATGAATTTCTGAGGCTGTTTTAGAAAATGTAGTAACGTACTCGTGTTTTAGTTAAATCCCCGAATAAGCACCGCATCTAGAAATGCGGCGCTTATTAAGATCTTTGCTCTCAGATGCGGCGCTTAAGCGAGTAAATTAATTACGATGTGCGACAACACAAGCCATTTTCAAGGCCGTATTCCATTTCTTTTCAACAGACAATCCAGTTAAAAGCATAGTGACAGCGTAAGTGTTATTTACCTAAAATAATTTCCAACCACTTTTTGCCTCATTTTCTTGTTCGTAACACTTGCGATCTCTGCAATCTGGGTGAATTCCAACAAAAGTCGGCAAAAAAGAAAAACGAAGATAGCCCACTCTAGACGGCTGAATGCCAGTTGTGAAAGTTCGAGGCAGATCCAAAAGTGTAGTTCCACGAGGGCCACACAGCTCATTGTGTCGCGAAGAAAGACGAGGTAAGGAATCGTGACATAGTACCTGTACAATACTAAAAGAAAGAAGTGATTACAATTTTTTTTCGCTCACGCTTTGTAAAAGTATTTTGAACTACTCTGTAGAATTTTATTTCCATATTTGAATCGGAAAATCTGGACTATCATTATGAAGCTTCGGGAAAGAATGGGAAAATTTTTTTTTCGTTTTAGAAAAAGTAAAGTAGTTTTCGAAAACTAAGCAAGCGTTCACCGATTGAACTCAAATAAAATTACTATGATTGAAAACATCAAAAAACTTCATGACTTTTCCTGCATTTGTCTGACGACAATCTGTGCGACATTTTATTTCACCTCTTAATGTTTCACCGACAACAAGATTTTGGCAGCACCTTGTTTCCCAAAATGTAGACTTTTAACTTTTTTTAAAAGAATTTTTAAGTTTATGGAGACAAGTTTTACTTTCATTAGAATTTAGGACTTTCTTCATCGGTTTTGACTGTTTTCAGTACACATCTGGAGACCGGCATGTAGTACTTCCCTGAACACCGGCAAGGGAAGATCCCGGAACACCCAAAACCCGGAACATCACAAATGAAATTCAGAACGACCGACCGAATAACCTCAAGAGAACATCCGAACACCTCCACACATCGAAGTAAGAACCCGGCGGCGGTTTGTTTCGAACGGCAGAAATCTGTCATAAAAACGAAACAAGCGTTCCAGGTCAGATTCACCCTCTCATGGTTTGGCTAAAAGTCCCTCTGGGATGCCACAACGGTGGACTTATTAGCGGGATTCCGCGCGTCGAAGGCGCGCGCGCGGAGCACCATTGGTAAGAAAATGTGGTAACCCATCTGTTAGGGAAAATTTGGTTTCCGTCACCGTACGACCGTACGACCGTACGTGCGTACGTCCAACTCTCCATGTCTGACAATGTGAAAAGTCCTATTATAACTCCACCTGACCAGCTAGTTTACAACGCACATCTTTGATATTTCACATCCATGTTATGGTCAATTGACACCTGTCAAAACAAGGCATCCGCTGACCAGTATCACGTGAACATGTCGCAGGCTCAAGTTAAAAGCTTATAGAGGTCAGCTGGTTTTTTAAGTCTACCGCTGCCAGGTACTGGCTTTTGATTGTACCGCAGGCTCAAGCCAGGTGTGGGACACCAAAACCAAATCGAGGCTTAATTTTTCGCGAGCTTTCTGCGGCTCGAAATTTCACATTCAGTTAACCTGCGATCAGGCGTTCTTTTGTAAGGGGGGCGGGGAGAGAAGAAGGTACGTCTGATACAATTACTGTACGTTAAAGGCATAAAAATCAAGAGCTTGCTAAAAGATACTGCGGAAGGTGAATTTTCAAGTGATAAAAAGGAAAAGCGAAAGAGTTTTCTCAGGAAAAGCTTTAAACTTGGATCGATGTGTATGGCGCCCGGATTGTGTGCTGGGTTGAAAACAAAATGATTCAACGCTTCAAGGGCTTTCACTTTACCGCGGCATCTTGCAGCTCACCAGGAAAGGTCACTTAACAGTTCACCGGCATTAATGGGAGGAACGAGGCGGAAGAAGTTCTATCTTTGGACAAACCGTTCGCTATTTTTGCGGATACGTGTTTTTACTAAAGTGGATACGTATTTTATGTGGTAGAAAACTCTACACAGGGCAGTGAGGTGAATTTAATAATTTGAAGGTTAACATTTGTTTAATCGTTGTTACTTTTGTTCAGGTATGAGACTTGCATTTTTCTCTCGACTGGATATAAATAAAAATCATCTTTACTCGTTTTGGACCCAATGAAGTTGAATTGTTTGTTTATTTTGTTAAGTTGTTTTGTTTGCAAGCGACCGAGTGTTTTTACTCCGCTTGGGAGCTTGGCTGACTGTTTTTCGACCTTGGTGCCTCAACAGCTTTAAGAAACTTTCGCCCTTATCTTATTAACACATAATCGCAGTGAGTCCTCGTAAACTTAAGGATTAAAGCCGCGGCTAAACGATCAAACATTTTCATCCAACATCGTCAGTTGTCGGCAAACATAACGTTTGGTGGCTAAACGCACAAACAATGTTTGACCAAACACTAGACCACGACTTTTTGCGTATTATTATCGCTGACATGTCGAAGTTATGTGGTTCATTTGGTTGATTTTTACCGGCTGTGCACGTTTTGTTGGTTGGGTGGTCAAACGATCAAACATTTGTTCGTAACACGAAATCTTGGATGAAAATGACTGATCATCTAGATCAAACATGGAAAGCCATAATGCAATGTTGAGAGATGGCTAAACGGTCAAAGATGCTCGTCCAACAAGATGTTGTTGACTGCTCTAAACATAAAACATTGGCCCAAGGAAGCCATGCGAAGTTGCTCAATACCAGTTAAACAAATAATAATTGTGGAGCTCCGCTTTTAGGCTTGGATAAACGCGAACAGTTACCAACGCACCTTTCGATTTTTCGTGTGGCCAGAAGGGAGAGACGTTCCTACGAAGACTCTCAAACGGGAAAGTTATGTACGCCCGCGAAGGAAACGGAAACACATCACCATCTTCAAGTCGCGTCCGCTCAAGCAACGAAGCCGCTGTCAGTTGTGTCGTTCACCAAGAGCGATATTACAAAGGAGTTCAGTCCGAGAGCCTGCAAGATTTTGTTACCGTTTCTGTGCTTTGTTTGGTTTACATAGCTGTTAAAGCTCAAATTTCTCAATTATTGAAGATAACATTGAATCGCAACATAACATACAACTCTTTTCGTGTAACGTTTTCGATTTATTTTGATGACCTCCTTTGCCTTGTAATGTTTTAGCTTGAACATTTCAGCTGACGCTTCCCTTCTTCTGGCGGATTTCAAAAACTTACATATTTTACTATGATAATGCTGGGCCACAACGTGGCCTGTCGTTATCATAGAGCAGGATGCCTTACACGCGTATTCAATATATATTTCATCCATTAGAGAGGTGATTAGAAGCTCCTGACGGGCCTTTGTTGGACACCAGCACATCGCACAAGCCCACTGGATAGCCAAAGTGTTCCGCGGAAGCAATCTTCAAGTTTTCAAGCGTTAAATCATCGCTGGAAAACTTGACGAATTCTCTCGGTTGTACCAGGCGAAACGTTTGCTTGTTGTTAGGTTCTGCTGTCTACCTTTGCGCGATGATGTCGCTTGGAGCCGTTCCTTTAGCACCTTTGCGAGGTCGTTTTGCTTGCTGTGTTGTTTTGTTTGACATTTTTTCTTGAAGGGGCTTCCAAACTTGGCTCATTTTTGGCGGCATGGTGGATCAAAGACCTATAACTTTCCAACAGCACCCCTAATGGATCGAAATCCACCAGAAGAAGGAAAGCGTCAGCTGAAGTGTTCAAACTTCACACTTCATACAAACAACAGGACACGTCCTCATTTGGGGTCAGACCACAGGAGCCCAAAAAAGGTCAAATATGCGTGCCAGTGCAGAGCATCCTGGTCTATGATAACAACAGGCCACGTGGAAATAACGTTGGTTTTTTTTTATCCTATGTCGATTTCCAATGTTGATTTTTAATGTTGATTTTCGATGTTGATTTTCAATGTTGTTTTTTGACAATGATTTTTCTTTTTTTTTTTCCTTTTTTTTTTTTTGGATTATATTTTCCAAATTTTTTTAGTGCTTAAATTTTTTTCTTTATTTTCTTTTTACTTTTGCTTTTTTTTCTATTTTGATTGCTTATATTTTTCGTTTCTTGCCATTTTTTTATTCTTTTCTCCCCCAAAGCTTACATATTTCACTATGATAATGCTGGGCCACCATAGTACAGTTCAAAATGCATCATATGGTCGTGTGTTTGATCATCAGTAGACAGAGCGCTCAGTCAACTTTGAAATGAACTGTAGATAATGCTAACGGGTCGAAGGTTTGCAAACGAAATGTCCTTCCCTGTTTTTTTTCATGCGCGGGTTCACTAGAGCATTTTTCCCACCTCGACGGGAAATGACCCATAGCGAGAGATGAATTCAATATACACGTCATCACAGGTAGATGCTCATCAAGACAAGAAACTAAGAGGTTTGTCGGTATCGGGTCGAGGCTATAGGTCTTTTTTACCCCTAAAATCAAAAAGAGCTGTCCATGGCTGCTAATGCTTGGGCTCAATCTTTGCTTTGGTAGATTTAAGGGGTAATGCCCGCTACCTCGTGGCCTTAGTGCCTTTAGAGTGGCTTCAGCTTACTTGATCACATTAATTTGTGAAGTATCCTTGTCACTCCTACCACATCCCACAAGCTTTACGTTTTCATTGCTTGTTTTATGGATATGTGGGTACTTGAGCCTGGGCATTAGCTATGCCATGCTGACGAGGCCTAACAAGGCCGAAACAGCTGTCCATGGCTGCTAATGCTTGGGCTCAATCTTTGCTTTGGTAGATTTAAGGGGTAATGCCCGCTACCTTGTGGCCTTAGTGCCTTGAGAGTGGCTTCAGCTTACTTGATCACATTAATTTGTGAAGTATCTTTATTAAAAATAGAATTGATAGAAATATTACAATTTACGAGTAGCTCCTCGCAACTGAACCAAATGTTAATAACAAATGTTATGATACAAAGGGGGTGTCAACTGTATGGTATAGTCACTTGCTTGAAGAATCAGTGACCTCTGAATTCCGCCACTATTATGTGGGATCCCCCGCCAACAAGGATTACACGGCGAAGAAAATGTCCCTTTTCTGAGATGTCTTTCATAAATGTAATGTCATAAACAATGAGAGAATACACAAAAAATACATTTACTCAAACCTTATCTGGAGAACGATTTTGTGGAATAATCGTCTCAAAAAGAATAACAAAGGGAGTCAAGACCGGAATAATTGTATTAATAACCAGGACCGTTTCAAAAATTACCTTTTTTTGCTCAAACGTAATTGCATTCTCCAGGATAACGTCTGTTTCTGGACCCAACGAAAACAGTGCACGCCTTAAATCTTCGTGTCTCAAAGGATCCAAGAAACGTAGTGTAAACTCTTCACGCGATTGGCCAGGTCAATGAAATCGCCTGGATAGACTGCTTTGCCTCCACTTGCCCTTTCGTTAAGTATTTCAATGATCTCACAAAATAAAACAAAGACAAACGTCAAAACAACCCTACGGATAATAATGATGGTGATGGTGATGGTGATGGTGATGGTGATGGTGATGGTGATGGTGATGGTGATGGTGATGGTGATGGTGATGGTGGTGGTGATGGTGGTGGTGGCGGTGGTGGTGATGGTGATGGTGATGGTGGTGGTGGTGGTAATGGTGATGGTGGCGGTGATGGTGAAGGTGAAGGTGAAGGTGAAGGTGGTGGTGGCGGTGACGGTGACGGTGATGGTGACGGTGGTGGTGATGGTGATGACGGTGATGGTGGTGGTGGTGATGATGGCGATGGGGATGGTGATGGTGATGATATACGTAATTATCCTCTCTCCGTCAGGGGCTTTTCAGGGATAATGATACAGAAACAAATATTTCGAAAAGAACGCAACAGGTTTAAGAATCCCAGCTGGCAGGAGGCAGAGCAATTGGCTATTTACAAGGGTGACCGACAAATTGAACTCGGCACTGCAGTTAACTGAAACAACTCCAGCTAGTGATCAGAGCAGGACTTGAACCCGGGACATTCTCGCTACAAGGCCAGCGTCCCAACCACTCGATCACGCTGCTCCACTAGCAGCTCCGACCTGCGCGAGGTGGCTTATAGTGAAGGGTTAGTTTTTGTCAAACATTTTTTTCCAATAGCTTTTGTGAGGCATTTTAAAGGACGCTGTGTAAACGTTCGTCCTTTTTTAAAATCCGTAGCACATTTTAGTGGAAATCGGTCAATAGAGTTGCAAAACATGACGCGTCATAAAAAGCAATAGGCACAGTCGTTTTTGGTATTCAAAAATGTAGGAACGTCTTCGTGTTTAATCGACCTGTACTCAGTGAAAATGGTATGCAGTCCAAGGGAAATATTAGGTCTTGTATGAGGATGAGTGTAGTACCAGATTCCGTATACTTCGACACCTCGAGGCTTCAGTATCTATGCCGTTATAAACTATGTGTACGGACTAAAACCACTGTGTACATTTTAATAACATTTATTGATTTTTGGTTCAATAATATAACATTAATATCATATATTTTAATATGTAAGGTTGATAAGAAAAGTGTTTACCTTCATGGCCAATAGCAATGGATTTTCTCCACTATCCATTAACGCCTCTGCTGTTAATCGTTCTCTCACTGTGTTGTAAGGGGCATTTTCTACTATCCCTAATAATGACGTTTGTTCTAGGGAAAAAAGTTCGCAGTTAGTTAAAGATGCTGTATGGGTGACAGGGTCAACCCTGTGGATACGTGGTGTGTTGGAGGGCGGTGGACTGGGGAGAGGGAGGAGATAGTGGGAAATTCACCACGACATGATTTGGTATTTTTTTTCTTCACGCGGCATTATACCAGTTTTCAAGTCCAGTACTGTTCTTCGCAATTTCCCATTAAGCTTTATCGCCATGACTTATGCGTTATTTCTAGTTCAGTATTACCACGAGTAAGTGGAATGCTGCCGAGAGGTCGAGTTGGCGCTGCGTTTTAATTTGAGATTCACAAGTGTTGAACTCATTGTCCCTCAGCAAAAATCCTTCATACGCAGTTTTTCTCAAAGATAAACTCACAATATAATCTGATGCACCAGAAAATTAGGCATTATTCTTCATCAAACTGAGCAGTTGATTGTGTGAATTTTACTGGTACAATTACAAAGAATCCGCTTTGTAATCAACATGACAATGAACTCAAACATTCTTCCAAGTAATTAATATTAGAACACTTCGTCACAACAGCAGTCCCATCATAATCAGGCATGCCCACAGAATTTCTTGAATGTGAATCAAATACATAAAAAGCAGAATCTACTCCCTGTACCAATGCCATGATAAAACGCTCCAACACGATAATTGAATAAAAATGAGTGCTAAAAGTATTCATTAAAGCTGAGCGCAGTGGCAAGTATGGAGCGCTAGCATTGATTTTCATGTTCGAATCCGATCTCGCCTTGGTAGTATTTTCCATAGGTAATATTTACTTTGCTTTTTACCTCTGTGGGCTCCACTGCACAGAGTGCAATCACGCTATTTATAACAATCTGTTAATTACAGGGGTGCTATTCTCTGGAATAAAATTACACTCAAACACCCGGATATAACTCACGCTGAACTCTGGACTATAGATTTTAGATTAAGTAAGATTCATGAACTAAGAGATTTTCATTTCAAAGTGACATCCGCCCCAACTGCTGATTTTAGCAACGACGATTTTATACATTTTTAATGGTCTTGGTATTTTAAGTTTTAAGATAACTTTAAGAAGATTTTTAGTATTTTTGGGGAGCAGGGATGGCGTAGTGGTGAGAGCACTCTCCTTCCACCAATGTGGCCCGGGTTCGATTCCCGGACTCGACGTCATATGTGGGTTGAGTTTGTTGTTGGTTCTCTTCTCTGCTCCGAGAGGTTTTTCTCCGGGTTCTCCGGTTTTCCCCTCTCCACAAAAACCAACATTTCCAAATTCCAATTTCATCTGCTTGTAAAGCGCATTTGATCATATACACATGGAAAATGCGCTATATAAGTTCTAAATTATTATTATTATTATTATTATTATTATTATTATTATTATTATCTATTATTTATTATCTGTAATTGTAGTTTTACTTATAGATGCACGACCCCATAAGCACTAGCCTTAACTACCATCGTGCTGAAATAAATTAAAGTGGATGTGCGTATTTATGATTGACATATGGTTCACTGCAGTGAGGGAGTTTTTCTGACATGCCGTAGCGGGTGAATGACTAGAGTTTGTCAGTTTCAGTGGACTTACATGAAGAAGAAGATACAACAACGCCACTGGGATAGCCTTTAATCTTCTGAGCTTGTGCATGACGCAATTTATCCAATTTCTGGCCTTATAACAGACCCAGATAACAGATATCTTACAATTAGCAGTTCATTTATTTTATTGTACAGTGACTGTCTTCACAATAATACCATCTATGCCAGCTATCGATATTCAGATCATAGAAATACGCAACATGCGTTTGTTACATGAAGCTAGCTCCATAGGAGAGGCAGCTCGTTCAATTTTAGATATGGTGCAAGTAGTAAAACAATGAACATTTCAAGGATGTTATTATTCATAGATTTTCATAGATTATTATTCATAGAAAGCATTTGACAGTCTCGAATGAAATTTTGTGTTTAAATGCTTAGAAATCTTCAGTTTTAGTCACGATCTTATCGGGTGGATTGAAACATTTTATAGCAACATATGTAGCTGCATTACAAACAACGGTTCTTTTCAGCAGATTTTGAGGTGAGAAGGGGTGTGAGGAAAGGAGATCCTCGGTCACCATACTTATTCATAATCGAGATTGAAACATTGGCTTCAGCAATCCGAACGGATACCGAAATGAAAGGAATAAAACTAGAATCGGACGAACATAAAATTGTTCATTATACCGATGATCTTATTGTTTTATTGTCTAATATCGAATCCGCCCAAAAGGTTCTCGAACTATTTCATCGTTTTGAAAAATTCTCTGGATTAAAGGTTAATTACACAAAAACAGGCGATGTGGATTGGCTCGTGTCTTGATAAAACTGAGACAACTCTGTCTCTAAAATGGTGTAAAATTCTTCAAGCTTTAGGCGTAAATTTTAGCTATAACAAAGAAGAATCACTCCAGAAAAACGTACGATAAGGTTACAGATATTAAAAAGCAAATACATTTCTGGAGCTGGAGAGGTCTTTCTCTGCTGGAAAAAGTATCAGTTATTTTAAAGTCTTCTTCCAAAACTGACTGACATATTTTCAGTCCTCCCAACTCCTTCGGAATTTATTGCGCTGATGCAAACCATCATTTATAAATTCTTATGTAAAGGGCCTGACAAAATATCTCGAGGAGCTATAATAAATAGTTTTGACAACGGTGGGTTAAATCTCAATGATCTAAAGACTTCAATTAAGTCTCTGAGATTAGCATGGATCGCGAGAGTTCTCAACGATAAACCATCTCCATGGAAAAATTACCTCAAATACCTGCTTAAACCCTTCAGTGAGCTGTTCTTTCTTCAATGCAACTATAACATCAATGATTACGACATCAACTCTGTTTTCTATTCAGAAATGTTACAATGGTGGTCAGGATTTCGTGCAAGATTTGTCATGGAAACTACACCTTTGGACAAAATAATCTGGAACAATTGCGAAGTAAGGATAGACGGTAACCCTATTTATGATCACAATTACGTGACGGCTGGTGTGGTCCTCGTCAGTGATTTAATGTTTCACTTGAACAATATTGAATCCTTCAACATAGCGAAAGGGAATGGATTAATAGGTACGAATTTCCTAACCTGGTCTGCAATTCGATGCTCTGTGCCAAAACAGTTAAGAAATTTCAGTGCTGTTGATGGGAATGCCGTTTTAAAAGGCACTAAAGCTTCAAGGCACTTTGACACTCGCCGTGAAATTGCTTCTCACCTCTGTTTTCTTCCAGAGGATTGCCTCTACCCATCAACCCAGCTTTATGATGTCAGGCAGGGGGCTTCCTAGGTGGCAAAACACACGAAAAACACACTTATAAAAAAATTTCCGATTAAGAGTTCAACTGTTGGCTTAGAAACGACCAACAGCTGGCGTGACAAGTGTGACAGAAAAGATAGAGTCTTTGTTCTTGTGGACCAGCAAAACCTCCGTGGTAACCCCTTACATGGAAGAAAGAGATTGACTTCGCCACCAACCCTCAAGTATTACAAAAAATGAGGTATAAAATGGCGGACAAGAATGAGTGAAAGTTTAGTGATAGCTGAAACATGGCCTGTTTCCATTTCCTGATGCAAAGAAAAAAAAAAAACGTTTGTCTGACTTTTCTGCTACGTCTGGTTGCTGCAACAATGTATCTGTAGCCCCTAAAGGGCATTCAACAACTACGCACCAGTGAAAACGGTGTTTTGGCAATTCTTTAATTTATCCTTTGTAAGAATTTCAAAAGTTTGCAAATCACCACTTGTTGTTTCGGACGTGTGGAAAATCAGGAATCCGGAAAGCCGAAATCCGGAATTCCGTAATGCTGGAATACCTGAAAGTGCCGGAAAACCGGATAGTGTTAAGCCCTGACCAAACTATCGCACAAAGTTGGATCCCACATCCAACATTGTTGGATGTGAATGTTGAGATAGTGGCAAAACACTATCCAACATTGCTAGACGAAACAAGCTACCGCTACAAGTTGGCGCTAAATTTAGATGAAAACATAATGATAATAATAACAACAACAACAACAACTACAACAATAATAATAATAATAATAATAATAATAATAATAATATATAATCATTTAAAAAGCGCAGACCTCTACATGGATATATTCAGTTGCGCTTCACAATATTATTAAGACTATGTTAAAAGTAACTAAAAAGATAAGAAACTATTAAAAACTACAAACCTATACACAATCAAAGGCAACAATTGCCTAGTCATTCAACTAGTTAAAAGATAAGAGATGAATATAAATCTATCTGAAACCTAAATTTCAAAAAAATGAGTTTTAATAGCAGTCTTGAAAGTGTCCGATGTCTTTATGTTGCGAATTGTCGAAGGTAATGCATTCCATAGATAAGGTGCAGCTGACTGGAATGTACGATCGCAAGGGGTTGGACGGGTCTTAGTGCTATGTAACTCGAGTAATGTATAGATTTAGCCAACTACGCATGGCTTACAACTTCGCATGGCTTTCCTTGCGTCAATATTTTATGTTTAGAGCAGTCAACAGGAATTGGCCGCGGTGAAAAAACCTCAAAACATTAAAACATTACAAGAAAACAATATACGACGCGTATATTTGTACGGAAACAAATTTAAACAAACAAAAAACGATCAAACATCTCATCCAACATCGTGTTGGACGAGGGCATGTTTGACCGTTTTGCCACATCTCTCAACATTGTATTTAAATGACTTTCCATATTTTATCTAGATCAAATATTTTCATCCAACATTTCGCGTTACGAACAAATGTTTGATCACTTAGCCACCCCAACCAACAAAGCGTGCAACCAAATGAACCAAAAAACGTCCAAATTTCAGCAATAATACGCAAAAAAATCGTTCTGTAGATTCACTCTGTCTAGTGTTTGGTCAAACATTGTTTGTGCGTTTAGCCACCCAACGTTATGTTTGACAAACACGATGTTTGATGAAAATGTTTGATCGTTTAGTCGGGGCTTTAATCCTTTTGTACGAGGACTCATTGCGATTACGTGTTAATAAGATAAGGGCAAAACTTTCTTAACGCTGTTGAGGCACAGGCGTCGAAAAACAGTCAGCCAAGCGGAGTAAAAACTCTTGTTCGCGATCGCTTGCAAGCAAAACAGCAAACAAACAGATAATTCAACTACTTCTTTGCGTCCAAAATGAGTAGAGGTGATGGTTACGTCCAGTCGAAAGAAAAATACAGCTTTCATTCCTGATCCAAGAAAAGTAGCAATGATTAAACCAAATGTTAAGCATCAATTTATTTAATTCACCCGTGATGTAGAGGTTCTTGAAAATACGTATCCACTTAAGTAAAAACACGAATCTTCAAATATCGCAAACGGTTTGTCCAAAGGAAGAACTTCTTCCACAAAGTTTGAGCTACTCCTTCCTCCCATTAATGCCGGTGAACTGTTAAGTGACCTTTCTTGGTGAGCTGCAAGATACAGCGGTAAAGTGAAAGCCCTTAAAGCGTTGAATCATTATGTTTTTCTAACCACACAATCCGAGCGCCATGCAAGTGGATCCCAGTTTTAAGCTTTTCCTGAGAAAAATCTTTTGCTCTTCCGTTTTGTTACTTGGAGATTCAACTTCCGGATCGGAGTATCTTTAAACTATTTGCTGATTGTTATGCCTTTTACGCGAAGAACTTCGAAAGATGAAGTTGATTTGCTCAAAATGCATGAAGAAAGCAACTAGCTGAAAGTGAAATCTCGAGCCGCAAAAAGCGCGCGAAAAATTAAGCCTCGTTTTGGTTTGGGTGTCCCACACCTGGCTTCAGCCTTCGATCCAATCAAAAGCCAGTACCTGGTCACCGGTCAACTTCAAAAAAACAGCTGACCTCGATGACCTTCAAACTTGAGCCCGCGATATGGTCATCAAATCCAAAATGGCCGCGCCCGTGAAACTTAACAGCGAAAATGGGCGATGATGATATCCATTATTTGTAGACTCAAATGTTATATCTACGTTTTAAAACAAAATTTGAAATCTAGTAATTACCTACAACTTAGCGTCAATTTGTTGTAAGAGTGGAGGTTCCCTTTAAGTATCTACATAATGCTGTGGCAAATAATTGTGTAGACAATCCGGCGATAGCTCATATGCAAAGGTAATTACGACATTATTTGTGGCATGCATTCATTTTATCTTGGACTTCTCACTTCTCAAACCAAGTCGAAAACCAGCAAAACTTCCTCAAATTGATTACAGCCAACGAAAAAGTACAAAAAAAAAAAAAAAAAAAAAAAAAAAAATATATATATATATATATATATATATATATATATATATATATATATATATATATATATATGAAATTCCGAGTTATGAAAAACATTCTTGTCAAAATGTCGTTGCTATAGAAACATCAAGTTACACGAACGGCCAAATACCACGCCTAATTGTTTCCAGGTTAATTTCAGAGAAGGTCAGGACGTTTGGTGCTGGTTTATTCAATTTGAAAAACGTTATGAATATTCATTGCAAGCTCGGTCAAAATAGGGTGGAATTGTCATTTACTCAAGGGTAAAGCTTACAGTTGAGGGTAGTATAGTAAAAGATAATCTCATCTTTGTGACCTACGGTTAACTAATTTGGTAGTGACTCATTGCTGACTTGTATTAGTTTTGCACTTTATATTAAAGTTGCTTGTTCTTAACTTGACCGTCAAAGAAAATTCGCACTTCACAGGCTGAATTTTGAACTTGATGTAAAATCTCTTTGAAAAGACTTTTTGATTGTACGTATTAGACATCTGCCATAGGTCTTTTAGCCTGTAAGATATAGCTTCTGTTCTCAGTTTGTGGATCTCGCACATGTTAAAACTCCCGTTTGTACACATCCGTTCCTTTTTGGAGAAACCCGTTTCATTCGTAAAGAGAACTACATATTTGGCTATTAAATTAAGGCAACTACTGCAACTAGTTAGCAGAATTTTTCCAGGTGACCCCGCAAATGCTACCAATTTTGCTAATAAGTATGCTCATGCTGTGTGCTTTAAGCCCGTGTCCCACTGCAAGTGATGTTTAAACGCTATAGTGATTAGATGCAAATAGAATTATTTTCGCCAATTTTGTGTAGAGTACACGTTTAACAACGTATAGCTGTACTCACTTTTCTCTCTCAATTTAACAATCTAAACCCATTTGCCACATTAAAACTTCTTCAAAAAAGTTTACAATTTGCCTATCCAAAGAAAGGCTTCCATTTCTTCAACGCTGAGAAAAAGTGGCTCTTTGGTAAAGATTTGATGACAGGAATAATGTCATGTAATTGGATGAATGATCAGTTCTTAAGTTCCTAATTTGTGTACATGCGAACGAAGTGATCAGTCTTAAACTTAAAAGAAACCTCCAGAACACTTGTTATTCGTTTTTGAACTGGTATTATGCATTACTGATTCCTGCTCGACTATGAAAGTGTTTTTGGGTCGTTTTTTTCTTTAGTTCAGGTGAGGAGAAGACCGTTACTACAACTTCTCTTTTGTGTAGTTACCGCCGGAAAGGCAGTAAAATTTAACTTAGCACTTAGGTAAAATTAACGTGGCAGTGGTAATACATCCAAGCACACGTGGCCTGAGCTCAGTGAGAGTGTCGCTTTAGCAGTGTATTATGCAATATCAACATGGCTTGGATTTGTATGAGAATCCCGGTCATAGATTCTAGAAGATAAATTGTACGTATACGCAAAAGGTCTCAATAAAAAAAGGCGTACCTTATTTCCATGGTGTGTCTCTTGTTTCCTTTGTGGTTACTTTTCTAATGTAACCCGATTTAAGCGATTTGTTTCCTGTCTTATCCAATCACCACCAGCCACGGTGCTTCTTATACTCACCCGCAGCCAGTCGACACCATCGCCTGCTGAAGACCAGCAGTATAGCGTTCGAAACGTCGCGATCCACAGCTTTGTGACTCAATCGTGAGACAAAAGATTAACTCAGCTATCAATTCTCTTCTACAATCTATTTACCGTGATTGTCATACAAATCCTTATAATTGCAGCCATGTTGATATTGCGTATACGCTGGTACCACACGTAACTGACTCTCACACTGAGCTTGGGCTGCCTGTGACCCAAGGGGCAATCAGACAGCCTGCGTTGAAAAGCCTTCAACCCGAGCCTTCAAATATCTCACGGCTAGCTTTGCTTGCAGTTTTTCCGTACACTTGTAAACTTCCAAACATAAAGAAAAAAAATTAAGAAGGTAATTTTCTCACAAGCACAACATTATACATTGAAACAAATTGTTACGATTTTATTTCTGTCGACTTCGTAAACAGGGTAAGCTTGATTTAATGTTGTACTTTCACAAAACATCCTCTTTATGGCTAAACACAAAAATAAGATTCAAATGAATTATTTGATAGTTTGTTTCATTTGAACAAAAGTTAAAACTGCGAGTGGACTAAAGTGAGCACACAGCGTCTGGTAGAAAATTTTGTTTTACCGTAAAAAAAAATCATTTTTAACAATAAAAGCAAGACATCACCTTTAAAAGCTAAAATCAATTAAAAAAAAAGGTACTTAAAAGAAAACCAAAGGTAACCAACAAATGAGATCAACGATAACTTCTAGAAATAAATTAGAGATAAAGTAACCGTATTGTGATGAAAGATATAAGTGGTTACCTTTTTGTTGACACATAGATTTTCTCGAGAGGAATTTCACTTGTCACTGTGTTGACTTTTGTTACATGTTGTTTCTTAAGTTGGCACGTTAATTAACTTAGGCGTTGATGGTACTAATGAGTTTTCGCCCGGATATTCTTATTTGGTGGAGTTCCCCGTGTGTGAATGCGCTCATGAATCTTGCAGTTCGATAACCGGTTAAAGCGTTTCTTGCAATATCTGCATTCAAACGGTTTCTCTCCAGTGTGCGTTTTCTCGTGTCGCCTGCATGCTGCCGAATAACTGAACGCCTTGTTGCAAATCTTACACGAATATGGCCTTGCCCCGAAGTGGGTCCCTTCATGTTCTTTGCGAAATGACTTATCGCTAAAAGCCTTGCCGCAATGTTTACACGGATAAGGCTTTTCTCCAGTGTGGGTTCTCTCGTGTTGCATACAAGTTTTTCGCTTGACAAAGCTTTTATCGCAGTATTTGCAAATGAAAGGCCTCACGCCTGTATGCGTTGTCTCGTGTTTCTTACACAGAGATGAGCTTATAAAGCACTTATCACAGTGCTTGCAGCTATAAGGTCTCACTCCGGTGTGTCGTCGTTCATGTACCTGAAGTGATGATTGATAGCTAAACCTCTTATCACAATGCTTGCATGTGTAAGGCTTTTCTCCAGTGTGTTTACGTTCATGTACGTTTCGCGACGACGAACTTTTGAAGGGTTTACCACAGAACTCGCATGTATACGGCTTCTCTTCATCGTGGGTTTCTTTGTGTGCGCTGCAGTTTGTTATATAAAAAAACGATTTTTTGCAGTATTGGCATTTGTAGGGCTTCTCTCCTGTATGTTTATACTCGTGTATCTTACACGCTAACGAGTGAGTGAAGCACATGTGGCAATGACTGCATGAAAAAGGTCTCTCTCCACAGTGTACCCTCTCATGTATCATCAGATTTTCTAACCAGTTAAAGGAATTCCCACAATGATCGCACTGAAAAGGCCTTTCCATCTCTTTAGATCAGTCTTCTTTCTTGAGTTGTGTCCCGTAACTTAAACCTGTATCAAAAAAGGAAAAGATGTTGGCTATCAATTCCTGTCTCAAGGAAAAGGTTAACAGATTTTAAAACAAGTCTTTCTGTCCGCCTGCACCCTGCTGGTTGCTCTGGAGGTTTCTTTTCACAGAAGAAAGGGATCCACTTTGCTTCATTCTATAAATACCTTCCTGTACCGGAATTGGTCAAAGAATTTTGATTTCCTTCAAAGCCCAATATTTTGTAGTTAAGTGTCCCATCTCAAAAAACGAAACCAAATGAAACTTAACACGAGTTCGTTCGGGGGATCATAAACAAAATCTCGTTACAACGAATTATTGGGAAGACCATCGAAAACTCAAGCAGTTTAAGGCCTGGGTTTAGAAATATGTTCATAAATATGGTTGATCGCCAATATCTTCTTCCAGATTTCCTAGAACCGGATGAAACTTTCCCTAAAGATAAATCTTGTTGTCCTTGTTTGCCTTAACGTATGAATTTGATCACGTGATCAGTCACGTGATCAAAATTTGAAAAAGACTTAAATCGGCGATGCGGTGGCGGATTTTAAGTTAACAGATAAATAAATCAGCGTTTTTAATATAAATCCAACATATCTAACTTTCTACGCTTGGAGTGATTGCTCACGAGTTTTAGTTTTTTAAATTATCAACAGCTAAAGGTTGAATTCTGGGAAGAAAAATGACCTTTGCCCTCACAACTTTTTTGTTGAGAACGATGGACGGTCACTCCAAACGTGAGACGTTGGAAATAATTAATACGCATAAGAAAAGCGTTTTTATTCGATACTATATCCTACAAAAGTCACCTACTCCTTAAATAAGTGATGATTTCAAAAAAATGGTCACGTGACACGCCACGTGATCTAAGATAACGTTTATTGCACGTCAAAATGTTAAGGATGATGAGAACTACCCATGTGCCGAATTTCGTTTCAGTGTCATTCCCCTGGGCTGTTATATCACAAAAAACCGTTTTCTCTAATAAACGCCCCCTGACCCAGGTCTTAAACTGCTTGAGTAGTTAACAACTGTTTTGACAATGTAGCCATGAACACGTTATTTGGCTGTTCTTAGAGAGCATATTATGAACAATGACTACATAATTACTCGGAATGAAGAAACTAACTGAAAGTGAAAGCGAGGCGCTCCGACCAATCACAAGCGAGTAGTTTTGCCCTCTTGAGAAGAAAATTATTAAGAAAAATTGTCCAGCCTCTTCTTCGCCCAATCAGCATTCAGTTATTTACCCTCCATGTTATAAGTACCAGTAATCACATGATTTCGAGTGCAATTTGGAATAGATGAGCACGACTAAATTTTTAGTTCAAAAGCAACAAAAGAAGAATAAATAATTCAGTTTTAAGAAGAATTAATTCAGTTTTAACATGTTTTCATCTGATTTTTAATTTGTATTCGTATCCTATATACACGACCCCACAAGCATATGCTTTAAACTTTCATCGTGTTTAAATAAAGGATATGTATGTATGTATGTATGTATGTATGTATGTATGTATGTATGTATGTATGTATGTATGTATGTATGTATGTATGTATGTATGTATGTATGTATGTATGTATGTATGTATGTATGTATGTATGTTCTTACCCACACCTAGTTATGGGGACGTCCTTATGTTTACACACCAGCACCGTGGGGACGGTTGGCATAGTGGGGACCAAAACATGGTCCCCACGACTACATTGCCTCCAAAATCTATAACTTGCTGAAAAACACATTTTAAACACGAAATCCGAGACGTCCCCACAACTCCACTGGAGTGTAAGTTTTTAGGTGAAGGTCCTCACAGTGTCTCAGAAGAGTGTAAACATTTTTTCATCCATGGGATATGA